>CABFWB010006607.1:0-31737 GCA_902151455.1 Timema bartmani
AATTGGAAAAACATATTACTAATCAATAATCTTAACTAGCTGTTAAATAACTTTTCACCAGCTACATTTTCATAGACGTTTTGAAAGCCTGTATGGTAAAACCTTTTATAATATTCATCATTCATACAAAACAATCTATCAAACCTTCCAAGCTCCAAATCATAACATAGACGCGAAAGACCTAACTATACTATAATATGGTTAAAATATTATATTTTTCAGTGTTTAAATAAATATGAAAATACAATTATTATGATGCAAAAGTTGAAATTATTATTATTATTATTATTATTATTCTTACGAGAAAAAAACTTTTTCCATATTAAAATTTGGTAAAAGTTGGTAAAAAGTTTTAAGTATAGGTCTATTATTTTCAAGGAACCTTGGATTTTTTTATCTACTTTTGTTTACCTAAGTAACGAATTCTTAACCTATGCCTCTGGCGGGGGTAAAGGATGGGATTTATCATAATCTAAAAATTAGATTTTAAAACACTAAGCTTGTCAACATTTAATCATTCGACCTATCTTTAGATTATATTGTTACTTTATTCAGAGCCCCACGATATTACTTTTATCGTTATGTTCCAAATTGGATTTAGTACAGGGGGTGGAATTGTAGTACAAGATGTGTACAGATCGTGTAGTTGGCATTTTGTAAACTGTAAGCCTACAGTAATCTTGTTTACTTTTAGAAAGTGAATGGTAGATGCCGATGTACTATTTTGTAATGCCGGGATCACATTCAACTTAACGTTCACTTAAGGTTAACTTAACGTAAACGTTCTCCTTGTGTTTTTAAATGGAAGCGATCACGATGCAGTTAACTTAACGTTCATTTGCGGTTCACTTAACTTATGCCGGGATCACGATCAACTTAACGTAACGTTCACTTAAAGTTAATTTTACTTAAGAAAACATGTGTGATCACGATTCACGTAACTTAATGTAACAACTCGAGCCAAACATCTTCATTCTAGAGTATGATCTATGGATGTTTACAGTTCTATATCGATATAATAAATATATATTACTAAACTTTTTTTTATAAATTTAGCTTTCCTATTTTAGTTTAATTATTTTGTTTCAATGACTGATCACTAGAACTTATGCTAAAGAGTAAACATTAGTCATAAAACCAACAAATGAATTGCTAAATAGCCCTTTTGACGTCACTCGCATAATGATTGGCAGGCTAGATCACGTGATACCCTTCAAATAACGTTCACTTAAAGTAAAAGACCTTCCAGGACATATTTTACGTTAAGTTGATCGTGATCCCGCCATGAATAGATGTCCTGGGAGGTCCTTCACGTTAAGTGAACGTTACTTGAATGATATCACGTGATCTAGCCAGCTAATCATTATGCGAGTGACGCCTACACGGCTATTTAGCAATTCATTTGTTGGTTTTATGACCAACTATAATACACAATATGTTTCACAACTCATGGTATTATTAAGCTAAAGTTGATTTAAAATTAAACTAAAATAGGAAAGCAAAATTAATTGAAAAAGTTTAATGATAAATAGTTATTAAATCGATAGAAAACAATAAACATTCACAGATCATAAACACTTTACAAATACAGTAGTACAAATCACGGATCAAAATACATACTCTAGAATGCAGATGTTTGGCTCAAATTGTTACGTTAAGTTATGTAAATCGTGAACACACATCTTTTTTCTTAAGTTAAGTGAACCTTAAGTGAATTCTACGTTAAGTTAAAGTTAAGTTAATCGTGGTCCCGGCATAAGCAGATACAATAATTGTTTTACCTCCGGCGTAAAGTGGAGTGGGTCGCGCTATTATTTTTACGACTAACTGATAAGACTTGTCAGTATACAGCTTATAAGAGCGGACCGTGAGAAATGGCGGCTATAATTGCCACTCGGCCGAACTGGGTGGAAAGTCCAAGTCTCGGAGGGACGACAAATTAACGCGTCTTCTGCGGAACGGGCTCAGTCAGATTAGGCTCATTACTTGCGATTAGATTGATTAGGAAGGATTGTAATCGATTGCAGTGCATTTTATATCTTTTGATAAAAATTAAATCTGGAGACGGACCTACATTCTATGCTTCACAAAAAACCGCACGCTAACTAAACTTCAAGCTCATCTAGTGTGGTTTTCCGATGATGGGGAATCAAGGTTCGAATATCGTATCTTCAAATGTACTGAAGAGTTTTCCCCAAAAATGTTTTCCCTCCCTCCACGAGTGTGTACTGTGTGTGTGATGTGAGACATCAAATAAAAAGACGCCCCGTAACCAGCACTGGTGGCCACGCGATCAGTCTCGAGGGCTGCCATATACTGAATTACCGGTGATGAGGTCGAGGTTCGAATCTCTGTTGGAGGACTTTGTTGTTTTTCATACACCATTTATCAGTGTGTTTTACTCTTCCCCTTTCCTTCTTTTAATATAGCACTTTTGTTAAAACTTATGAGCTAAAAAAGAATCTAAATTAATTCCACAATACTCGCTTCGGTGGCAGCGTGGTTTAACGCGCAACCCTCTCAGTAGACTGGACTGCCGATAATGAGGTCGAGGTTTGAATCTCAGTCGGGTGTACTGAGGGCAGTTTTCCCTAAATGGTTTTTTTCTCCCCCTCCACGCAAATGCCTCTAAATATAACCTTTATAATCCCTAACACCATTAGCATAATTAATACATAAGCGTATAACCCAAACGGCTAGTAAGACGTGGTGCTAAAACAAAAACACGGGCTATTTGACACTTACATGGGTTCAGGAGACATATCAAAGTGTCCTCCGCTAAGCTATCCCTGCGGCCAACTTATTATATTAAAAAGGTACTAAACGTGCACTTTTTGAACTAAGGGATTATATTCAAATACGATTTACAAACTAACGTTACTAACAGGTAAAAACTTACTATGGAGTGTGCCTATAACCCTGTTGGTGTAAAGTTAGGGTTCTCTTGGCGCGACCGCAGTTGTTGAGGTGCTGAGTTGCGGTCGCGGGACAGAGTGTTTCCCTAGAAGCGAATGGCGATCGCCAATCTTGTCATTTTCTGTGGAATGCATGAAGATTGTTCTTCTGTTTTCAGAATTTTCTAATGGCTTTTCTTTAATGTTTCGTGTTTTCTTTGTTATTTGTGACCTCTTGTTAGCCTGAACTATGACGCTGTCGGAGATGGGCCCGTTAAACTGGTAAAGATCTATCAAAATTGAGAGGTGCTTTGCCACCCGTATTAAATAAAATTTTTAACTTCTTCTGGGGAGAAATATTTCACCATTTTCAAACTAAGGTACAATCAAACACGGGAGAAAAAATAAATAAAGGCAAAACACGCGTCTGCTTGGTCGCAATGTAAAGCCTCTGGTCTTCTTGAAGTCTGTACGCCGAGCCTTCGACTCCGACTTCTCTATTACTGTTCTACTCTGACTTCTTCAGAAATGGCTAATGTATATTAATCCCTAATAATAAATTGACTGCAGAAAAATGCTCCAATACTGATTACTTCATGGGAAGCTTCTTTGGCATTGTGAATCTATATTTAAATGAGTTTGTCTATCCAAATTACAAATTTCGATCCTAAATATTAAAAAAGTATAATATATTGTTATAATAAGTTTTTAATTTGAAGTTTGAGTCTGTACATTTTCACCGAGTCAACTCCACCCAAAACAATTGCTTCAGACTCCACTGCCCTGCACTAAAAGTGACTAATCACATAACAAACTAGTGAATCCAGTCCAGTCACGGTCGCTCTTTATTTTTATTGTTTTACACCCCTATCTACCACTCATCCAGACTATCCGTATTTAAATAGGCTACATTAATGTGGAGGAAGGAGGTTGAGTTTATAGGAAATATACACACATTTGCGGGGAGGGAGAGCGAGAAACCATTTATAATAATACATACTCGGTATGGGACTCGGAACTCCCATGCTTTCTATCGTCGGCAAACCAGATGTTTAGTCCGCGTGCTCCCCCGGAGCGGGTTGGTTGTTTGTGTATCATAATGAATAATGGTTTGAAAAAATTACCGGCGTGATAAACTGCCAGCAGATAGACAGGCAGTGAGCGACGTCACTTGTATTACACGCTTATCTGGTTGGCCATGGTCATATCTTGCCTTGTACCTGTTGGAACACTTATTCAAGTGTAATGGAGTGGCGAGAGGGAGGGCAGGAGGAGCTAGTAACAGTCACCACTTCAACTCTTTGGAAATAATACGTGGTGTGTTAATTTCACTGATAAAACCTCGTCCATTCCACAACCACTAAGTTTTATAAGCCTTTTAATAAAAACTACTTCTCACGAGTATGTTACGCGTTGTACAACCCCGTGTATCTAGTCAATATACCAAACATTAATTATATACACATCACGCCAATGTTCTAGGGATGAGGAAGGTTAAATGTTGAGGAAGCTTACTCGCATTTGCCCGGAGGGAGAGTGGAAAACCGCCTAGGAAAACTATCAGTACACCCAACCGGAATTCGAACCCCGAGTTCCCTGTCATCGGCAGTCTAGTCCACTGTGAGAGTAGCGCTTTAGACCATGCGGCCACCGAAGTGTTTTTTTTTACACTTTATTATTCCTGTATCTTATAAATCACTTTATTTTATTTTTCACTCGGTGCTTAAGGATGTAAGGGTGTATACGTTTACGCTGTGTCTATTACATCTTCTGTCCATTACATTTCTTTTGAAGCAAATACATCGCTTTACCATCACATCGGTTTTCCCTCCACCACCTTGCTACATTTCCCCAACTGTGCTGTAGGCTATATTCAATGGGAATGAAGGGGTGAGAAAACACAGGAGCGGTTGATAATCGCTTGTTTTATCAGTACCAACGCATCGATTATTAATTTGATCCATGGTTGAAAATAAATCGATTCAAATGATATCACCCATCCCTAGGTGGGAGCGGAATTACTTTTATGTCACCAATCCCTTCTGATATATTTTAACTGTGGGCCTGGAATCTAAAGTCTGCTCAGCGTAGGAATTGTTTTCTGAAAGGTCTTTTTCCCTACCAGAACGCTATTATATAGTAGGATATTGGTAGGAATAAAAGACCTTTCAGAGAGTAACTCCTACCGTGAATGGAGTATACCAGGATGTCTGTGGCCGGAGCTAAGGGGGAGGTGATATTGAATACTTGTGTTGGTTCGTGATTGACGTTAAACTTGGCTTTTATTAATACTACTATATCTATTTTGTGTGTGTGTATGTGTGTGTCAGGATGTCTACCATCCGGGAAAACGGAAATTAGCCGGGAATTTGAAGTGATCGGGAAAAAACGGGAATAAGCCGGGAATTTGATAAATTACAATAAAAATCTGGGAAAAAGTGGTTTTACTCAAAATATAAAATATAATAATTAATAAAACAATAAATAATAATGTTATTCAAACTGTAGATTTTTTTTGTAGCTGTGTAATAAATTTTATAATTCATAATAAACAATGTTAATACAAATTTAAAAAATATGTTTATTTAAATTTTAAAACTTATCATTATTCATAAAAAAGATTAATAGAAAAATGAGGGGGCAGGTGAGGGAATTAGAAGGATGTGACATACTTTTTAGTCGGGAATTTTAGAAATGATCAGGGGAAATCAGGGAAAAAGTTGGGAATTTCATTGGTCAAGTTGAGTAGACACCATGGTGTGTGTGTGTGTGTGTGTGTGTGTTTGAAAGTTTCGCAAGGGTTCACTGGTTTATTATAATTCTGACAGCCCTAAGACAATATTTTGTATTTGCTCGACTTCATTCCCCTAAAACCGGGGTGGGCAACCTTGTCGCCAATCGCCAAAAGTGGTGATTTTGGGTTTGCCAGTTCTTCCTGATGGCGCGTGCCGGTTGTAGCTTGTTGATATTGAGATGCATCGAGATATTGAGCCAATATTTCTGCAGTTTATCAAAACAAAGGATTGCCAAATTTTGCGTTAAAATTGTCTTATATGTTCAATTTGAACATTTTTCTTCATTTGTGTCTAAGGCAGTTTCAACAAAGTAGTCAAAGTGTACGTATTTTGAATAAACTTGTTCAAACAGCGTGTGTTTTAAATGTTCGATTGAGCAACTTAATTTCTCAATTTTTACATGGTGTGGTGAATTTCACTTCTCATTCGCTACATATTTGGATAAACTGAGACACATGTTGCTCACCTCTGCCCTAAAATAAACGGTAATGAAGATATTGAGTATGAATAGTTCTGTCCGGTCAAAATACCTTCATTCCTATTTTTTCTACAGCACAGTAAGGGAAATGGCTTAGAGAGGTGGTGGGGAAAAAGCGATGTGACGGTAAAGCAATGCAATGGATCAGCGATGTAGAAGTCAACTGTCAGCAACCACTTCTCATCCTTTTGACGTGGGCCTTCGAATCTGTCAGGATGTGGCCGAGGCTAAGGGGGAGTTGATGGGGCATATTTGTGTGGGTTCGTGATTGATGTTCAACTTTGGTTTTAAATAGGTTTATTAGTACTACTATGTATATTACAAATGTGATATTAGAATAAAAGAACTTAGAGATTACTCGGAAGCTTGTGACAAAATGAGGTGTTGCTAGGAATTCCCCATGACCTGTCTGAGTTCTAGGTGATCTCTACATGGTTCCCGAACCCCGGTACCCTGGGCTCGAGCGGCAGCCCTCAAGACAAGTACTGATGACCTGGCGTTTTGGCCCGCGTAGTCCCGAAACGGGCAGAGTGGGCCCTAGACTTCGGTGTTGATTTGTCAGCCACTCGCTCCAAAACACTTTCATTCCTATTGGTTGTATAGCACAGTGGGGAAATGGAGTAGAGAGGTGGTGGGAGAAAAGCGATGTGTAGGTAAAGCAATCAATGTATCTTCTCCAAAAGTAATGTAATGGCTAAGAGATGTAAAGGACATGCAATGTATTTAGAGTTCCTCCTTCAATAGACCGTCATTTTCACATAGGATTTGATCAAAAATTAATTTGAAAAGGATTTATAAAAAGTTAACGGATGTTAACTATTCTCATCACCCACATCGTTGGTCGCGTGTTCTAACGTCCTGCGATTGTGTTATACTGAATTGCTGGTGGATTGGGATTCGAATCCCTGTTGGGTCTACTGAAGGGGTTTCCCCCCTAGTTGGCTTATTACTCTTCACACATATTCGGGTACATTTTCTCTAAAAATTTATCTTCTCAAATTATACTTGATGGCGTAAATAATGAAGGCGTATAACCTGAACTGGTACCAAGAAGCTTTGGAGAAACACAAGATTAAAATTAAGGGTCTTTTACTGATGGTATTTAATGTTTTTAAATTTAAACTTGTTATTATTATTATTAGCACCGCGTCTTACTATCCGTTCGGGTTATACGCACTTACGCTAATGTGTAATGGTAGGGTGATTGTGAGACGAAATGGAGGACCTACAGTTTAACGTGGAGGCCTGGCATTCCTCACATTCACAAGTTGTGATTAATACACGTCTTGTCAGAGGTGAAGGAAGGGTTTGGCAATTAGATAAATCTGTGCCGGGACCGAGGATTGAACCCCGGACCCTCGGCACAGAAGTCTGACACCTTACCCCTAGACCACCAGGTCACCTTTAAAATTGTTGAAAATATCTATATAACGATTTTGTTTAAAATTAAGATCTAGAGAGTGTTTGACCTGAAAAATAACAATGTATTGCATACTTGTTGTTTGGGTAGAAATTCGTTTAAGGGTAGTTTACTAATAAGATATTTTCGAAAATTCAAAGATTTTCAAAATTGCTCAAACGATTTAAAAAAAAATTGAAATATCGGGAGGTTTTTTGACATTATTAATACAACTATACCTCAGTTTTAGCTTATGTGGTGCTGACTGACAGTTCACAGCTGACTTCTGACAGTCAACATTTAGGTATATACCTAAATTTTGACTGTCAGAAGTGACAACTGCTAAAGACATGTTTTTTTGCAGATTATATGGTTCGGCGTAGGGATACATAATTTGGTCTGGTAGCTTTTCAAAGCCGTCAGAAGTCAGCTGTGAGCTGTCAGTCAGCACCACATAAGCTAAAACTGAGGTATATATACCTCTTTGTTCTTCGGGAAAAAAATTGTTTAAAGTTAGCTTATTAATGACTACATTTTACAAATTTGATATATTTTAAAAATGGCTCCAACGGGTTGATTTAAAATGTTTATCTGTCAGTTTCCTACATTATTAATAATTCTATATTTATTTTCTTAAAAAAAAGTACATTTACTAATGGCGTATTTTTTTAAACTATGATATTGTTTAAATTGGTTATCTAGGAGTTATTTTACATAATAAATAATATATGCTTATTTTTATAATATATAAACTAATTTAAGGGCACCTAGTTTACTCTAATACATCAGAAAATTTGATGTTTTGAAAATAGCTTGAAGATTTATTTCAAAATGGGTATTAAGGATTTTTTAAATGATAACTAAAAATACTTTTTACAAATATATATAATTTGAGGTTTGTTTGCAGATATTTGATTTTTGAAAATTTGAAATAAAAAAAAAAAAGTTTTCCCTAAATTTGATTTAAAATTTATTGGCAAAGAATGTTTATTGTGATTAAGACGATGGTGGGTTTGTTTTTCTGAAGACAACTCGTTAGTTTACGGGGGAAATATTTTTGAAAATATTGTACGATTTTATCTTACTCATTTATCTTACTGGTTATTTAGATAAATTTTAGTTCCAAAAGCAAGTGTAATAGTAATTATAAAATTTCACACACAAATTATGGAGGTCTCCTGTCTGAGCACTTAGTCACGTTATAGACGTCCAAAAATCCCATGTTGTTAAATAAGTGGTTTGTTATTTCAAAATATGGCTAACGCCAAAATACAGCGAAACTGTATTAACAGGCCAGATCAATATTAAAAACCATACATTTTAAGTTGTGTGGTTAAAAAAAAATGAAATAACTTTTCACGCGGACTGTTTTTATTCTGAGATCAAAGTAAATGGCTGTAAACATAATTTAAGAACATTGAGGATTGTTAGAGTGGCTTTGAAGCTTTAGAACTGCCATTCTTATGCAATGTCCTTAATTTATTTTTAATAAATATAAAACGCATTAAAAATAGATTTTAACCGATTTTATACGCCATTCACGGTAGGAATTACTCTATGAAAGGCCTTTTTTCTTACCAATATCTTACTATATAATACATTTCTGTTAGGGAAAAAGGCCTTTCAGAAAACAATTCCTACGATGAACAGACTTTACTCTTTCACAACCAACGTTATAATTTTTCAAGTCCTGACCCGAACCCTCTCAAATAAATAATTCTGGACACGGACACACAAAGTAACTTTTTCCAAGTGTCAAATAAGTTTCTTTCTTTGGCGAGCCGACTATACGTCCTTTGATGAGAACAACTGGTTTAATCTGATACTATGAAACCAAAGTGTGGTTAACATTTAAGATGTATTATCACATGAAAGTTATCTGTGTCAACATTTGATGAGGAATTATATTCGGTGTCGTGCTGTCAAACGTTTAATATGCTCCCTCTTGCTTTACACGAGTCGCTTCTACGATTATAACCATTTTCTCTTTCATCTTGTGTCTATTATTTCTCTTCCCCTGCTTCTCTTTTATTCCTCTCCATTTGTTTCTCTTTTATTCCTTTTGTGTTCTCTTTTCTTTCTCTCGACTTGACTTGACTTGACTTATTTTCTTTCTGTGGTTTTCTTGATTGTCAATTTTCTTCTCTATTTCCTAACTCTCTTTCTCTTGACTCATCTCTCATTTCTTTTTTTCCCCGTATTATCTTTTTCTTTTATTTCTAATTTTTACTTGACATTTCTTTCTGTCCCACTTTATTTCTTTTCATACTTTGCCTGTATTTTTCTTTTCTCTATATTCTTTTTCCTTGTGTTTCTTCGGTATTTTTCTTGACATTTCTTTAGTTTTATTTCTGTCTCAATTTGATTTATTTTCCTACTTTCCCTGTGTTTCTATTGTCTATTCCTCTCCTTGTGTTTCTTCTCTATTTTTTTCCTTGACTTTTCTCTCTTTTTTTCTTTTGCTGTTTCTTTTTAAACTATTTTATTCCCTCCTGTAATATCTCACTTTTTTTTATCTCGCTTTTCCTATTGTCTTTATCTTTTATTTGTCTTTGATATTATTTAGATTTTTCTATTTTCTGTCTCTTTTTTATCTCTTTGCTTTCCATTTTTATCACTTTAAATTTCTTCATATTTTTCTCGTCTTAATTTATCGTCAGTTTTTTTGCTTTCTTTTCTTAAATATCTTGATTTTTTTTTTCTACTTTTCTAACATTTTATTTGTAGGCCTTGCACTCTTTAATTCTTGCTTTCTGCTTTATCTCCCCCTCCCCCCCGTTCTATTAATATTCTAGAGCGGCAAATATTGACTGTGATTAAAGGCTATGAAAAAAAGGTGCAATTGCTTGCCATCGAGGGGCTATTGAAATGGGAGTGCAGACAGGGATGTATGAGGAGCAGAATGGTTACTATACGAGAGATGATGATGATTGTATGTACGAGACAGAATGGTGACGATAGAATAGCGCACTGGACACAGAATGGTGAATATCGACTAGTCGCAATGTTAATGAGAAGAAGTGACACCGTGGCGTGTTTTATCAGTCGATTGATCTCCCTCTCTCTTCCTACGTCTGAACAAATGTTAGCGCTCTCCGCGAGAGGGTGTTAGTGTATTGATCCGATAGTCTGAGAAGAGCTTCAACTAATCTTCCTTATCTCACACAAACACATCCTAAACCAAACTTTACAACTAATCTCGGCTAGAAGTGATTTCCGTGAAGACCTGTCCGCAAACATCCCTCAATGTCACATTGACAGGGGCTTTATGAGCTTGCGCTTTATCGCTCCGTTTTGAAAATTTAATTTGGCTACAAATTAATCAGAGATGGATTGAAAAAAAAAACTGACATTGCACACGAGTATAATATACTTTAAAATTAATCAAATAATGTTGACGAATACTTCTTTTAAATAATAAGGTAAAATTAACTCAGCATTATTTCGGACACTATATTCTCCGTGTCTTTTAAAAAAACCTGTTGTGATTGGTTTGTATAATTCTTGATTTTTAGGTGCCATTTAGTGATTTATAAATTCTTCAGGTGAATACAGTTTCATTGAAATCTCATATTAACGGACACCTTCCGGGATAACAAAAGTCCGTTATTTAGAGGCGTCCGTTATTTGGAAAAATATTTATTTTAAAATCATACTTCTTGAACAGTTTAATCTATATAAACCTCTATACTCTGGATATTAACTATAATATTCTAACTAATGCACTCTGGATTCTTGCATGCGGTTTAAATTTTTATGACTATTGAATAAATGCTTTACGTAGCTTACTATATATGTGCGCACGAGCACAGCCAACCGCTGGAAAATACCCCTCGTTGATGGCTCGGTAGGGGTGGGAGGTGTGACCTTTGAAGTACCGTAATTAATTTTACTTAGGCCTTACTAGAAGGGGAAGGCGGGACTGCTCACACTTCATGTGAGACAATGGCATTCCTGTACAGCCCATGGGCTGATGCGTTCAATTTTTGGCCGCTATTTATATATTGTTGCATAGCAATGTTCGTTTCTGTCATATAAAAAGTCTTTAATTAGGAGTTTGTTTCACCATAAGAACCCATGTTATTTTGCCGGGGAAATTTAAGCTCTCCGTTAAAAATAAGAATCCGCTATTCAGAGGTGTCCGTTAACAAAGATTTCACTGTACAACAAATACTATCTTTCTGTGTCTCTTTGGGAAGTTACGGCTATTGGACAGTAAGACGCGTGGCTTTTTATAAAAGAGAAAATATCTAAATTTCATTTTTCTGACCCACGCCAGTCCCTTCTTGTCTAGTTTGCTGGTGACGTTAGGAGATGCATCCGGCCGGAATTCGAACCCCTATCTACCCGTCGTCGGGAGACATTTCAGTGGTTCTCAAACTTGTTTGACTGAAGGAGCCCTTGCATCAGAAAAAATACGTGATGGAACCCCTCATACACTAATATTATGAACATAATTAATGTCAATTAATTATAAAAGTATACAACAAACGGAAGACATCACATGTTCTTGCTGCGCCTTTGGCAAATGTCCTTTATTCAGATTTGAAAAAATTGGCAATCCTAATTACTGATGCTATTTTATAGTGTAAAAAACGAATAAAGAAATTCTAAAACGATGAGATCGGAGCTTGAATCCCGGTTGGGTTTATTGAGGGGGGTTTCTTAAAGCATCTCAAGTGGTGGGAGGGGGGGTAGTTATTTTTTTACTTTGACAGGCATGCTGGGCATGTCAGTTTGGTTGTGAACAGCAGACGAAGGGATTACAAAAACAAACAAATCTGCCATTTAGAAACGAATAACGTGCTTCAGTGGTTACCTGTTATGTAATATAATATAAGACGAAAGGAAGAGGCTAAATATAAAGGAAATGCCCCACTATTCGCCTGGCGATATGAAACAACTTTGTTATATAAAGAAACAACTACTCCCAACACTCACTGGCAGGGGTCGATCGCGTGTACCTGTAGGTTAGGAGCTAGACACACCTTTAATTGTATATACTCGTACACTTAACGGGCACACCACTGCAAACCTAACTATGGCTAATATTACATTGTTTCAATATATCTACGTTAATTTTATTTCAAACTTCTGTTCTATTTAGAGTAAAACTACTGGCGGTAGTGTTGGATGTTCCATGCACAATACTGCTGAGTTACTGGTGGTGGTTTCGGGTGTTCTCAGTACAACTCCTGAGGGTAGCCTTGGGTGTTCTCAGTACAACTCCTGAGGGTAGCCTTGGGTGTTCTCAGTACAACTCCTGAGGGTAGCCTTGGGTGTTCTCAGCACAACTCCTGAGGGTAGCCTTGGGTGTTCTCGGCACAACTCCTGAGGGTAGCCTTGGGTGTTCTCAGCAAAATTCCTGTTTCTAGTTAGTGGAAAGTCGTGTGCTGATATAATTATGTGTGCAGATAATGCACTTAAGTATATTAATTATCAAATTGTTGTTCCTGTGTAGATGTACATTTTATATTTAACTTCCGCCGGGTACTTGGAGCGTGAAGAAGGCATGATTCAAATCCCAGCTCTCTGTCGACACGCACAGAGTTGCTCGTCTGCTATCAAACACGTGAAAGAAGATATTGATGTTCTCAAACACAAGCGTTCTCGATAGATTTGGATTGTCCGTAACGGGGGGCTCCGAAAGATTTTTGAAAGTGGGGGGGTTCAACTGAGAGGGAGTCCGGAGCTCCTGACCGAGTAAAATTTTAGACCCGGGATGACTTTTGAATCTGTTTGAAGGAGGTTTATTTTTCACGGGTATTACTTTTTGTATATCTTTCTTTGTCAATATGTGTAGTAACTCATAATAGGACCTTGGGCGGAGAAGAACGTGGTAATTTTTTTTCGGCCAACAATTAAAAATGATGGAAAAGTCCCATATATATATTTTTATTTTATAGGTAATGATACTTTCCAGTGGTATTTGTGTGTTTTTAACGTCCTGGCTCCCAAGCCAAAAGGGGAATCTGAATACCTCCTCCAAAAAATTTCCGAAACTTGGATGCCCTTAGAAGCTAGGGACTTGAAAAAATTTACGAAAATTATACTCCTCTAGAAGTTATTTGGAGTGGTTCTTTCTTACCCCTAAGATTTTTAAAATTGTGAATTTTCTAAAAGCTCATTTAAAAAATTAGATGCCTCTCTTAAATTTTTAAAGTGGATATTTAGTGGCAATTTAAAAAAAATTGATGCCTCCATAAGATATTTTGAGTTTTAAAAATTGTAGTTAGAATTTAGTGCACACAACCAAAGAAATATTTCTTGCATTTGTATAGTAGTTACGGGTATTACTGAATGCCAGGGTTATCTACAACTTACAATAAGGATACTGTCAGTGGAGGGCGTAAAACACCTGAGAAGAAAACCTTTAAATTTCAAACTGTCTTCCTACAATATTTAACCAAAGAAAAATCTCTCAAACACAGATAGAATGTTCATTTGAAAGTTTTAAGTAAAAACACAATTCTTGATAATTTACGTTGCAAGACGGGTATTAGTTGTACGCAAAACAACCCATTACAAGGCTTTAGTTGTAATCACATTTTGAATTTATTATGAGCCACTTGACAGATAACCTACACTCTCTACTGTAACTTAAGAATGATGACTAAACAATGGCCCTACATTCCGGTGTCCTTTCATTTTGAAATATATCATCCAGGGTGGCGGTTGATTCAAATTTTAAACCTAGCTGATTTGTGCTGATAAAATATATTTATTTTACACACTTTCAAACTGCGCTGATAAGGCCTGCGCTTTAAAATCCCCAGGTTTTCCAGACCAAATAATATTTAATTTCCCAGTATTTTTTAATAAAAACCAACATACATACTCTCATAATTTTCATTGCCTTCTATCAATCAAATTCTTGACACAAAGATCATCGATAAATCACATTAGTTGGGAATAAAACTAATAGTTAGAACTTGGTAATGCTCTCTCTCTACTTCGTATTTCACAAATTATTGCAAAAAAACAAACAAACTTGAATGACATTTTATAATTTCTCTGGCTTCTCTTTGACTTTTCATGTCACACTCAATTATTTCGCTTTTACGGGTTTTCTCTGTTTTCCATGTACACTCCCTTTACCCTGAAAGGTAGCAAGCAGTCTTACTTAGTCTCATGGGCGTAGGGAGAATTTAATTTTTGGAGGATTCCAAATTGTAAGTCTATGACATGAGAAATAAGAAAATTATTTCAAAAAGTGGTGGTGGAACCTTATTTGTCTGATGGGGTAGAGGGGA
This sequence comes from Timema bartmani, assembly GCA_902151455.1. Taxonomy (NCBI): domain Eukaryota; kingdom Metazoa; phylum Arthropoda; class Insecta; order Phasmatodea; family Timematidae; genus Timema; species Timema bartmani. Next base: position 14,820 of record CABFWB010006607.1, read on the forward strand.
AATATAAAGATTTATTTATTTTATGAATTTTTCTCCCTCCCAGTTAATGTTTGAAAATTGGATGCCCTAGAACGTATTTGGAGTGGCCCTCAAAAGTGGATAGTTTTTGATAATTATACTAATTCAAGAGAAATTTATAGTAGGCCTTCCTGATTTTTTAAATTTGTATAATCCTAAAGGCTATTTGGAGTAGTCCTCCTCCAGCAAATATTTGAAAATTTGATGCCTCTAAAAGCTATTTTAAGTAGCGCTAGACCATATTTTTCCATAAATTAAATTTCCTAGAAATAATTAAATAGTGGTCCTACTCAAGAAATTTTGATGCATATAAAAAGCTATTTAGAGGGCTCATCGCCTTATTTTTTTAACCATCAAAGTTAGATGCTTCTAGAAACTATTTGAAGTGGTTTTCCTCCGACAAATTTTTGAAAAATTGATGCTTTTAGATTATAAACTACTTACTATCTTCGAAGATCGGATTGCAGAATCAAAGAAGATAAATAGTTTCACAAACATTCTTTTGCGATCAACATTAAAACTTAAGAAATATTTGGGGAGATGTGGGGGTTTGAACCCCATAATTACCCCCTCGCTATGTCCATGCTATATTTCTATCCTATAAGCTACACCATAGTTGAACCATGCAAGGTAAGCCTGCTACCTGTCGAAGTAAATTAAATCTACGTATCAACCCTGTAAACTCATATGGTGGAAGTCAACTTAATGGACCTTTAAACTAGAGTTGGTTAAATATTTAGTATTTTTCTTACTAACCATGCATACACATCAAATCTATTATCACAATGTTTTACAAAGTTTAAGAATAATAAAATATTTAATTCAAACAAAAAAGTTGTATTAATTTTATTGATGAACGTCGTTTTAATTTCAAAGGGTTGATAAAAATATGGCAAAAATAAAATTTGAACTTTGGTTGAAAATCCTCCTAGTGTTAAAATTAAACTTACAGTAATTTCAACTGTGAATGTTTTCAATTTGTTCTTATCTTTGGCAAAAAGTCAATAAGTATAACCCTTTGTCTTTACTACTCTGGTATTGTTTATATTGAAGGCAATCACAATTTGGCCTAATGTTAGTTACTATATTTTTGTGAAAGAGTTTTTTTCACGGATTAGTGTATTTAAGTTTTCTATTAAATTAATTTTAAATGTATGTCTTAACTATTTGAAAATAAAATTACCATGCTGATGGTAATAGATACATATGTTTTATACATGAGTTTTGAATTTACTTGGGAAATATGGGNCTAAGATAGTATCAGCCCCTAAGATAAAAACAAGGGGGCTCAAGCCCCCTGTCCCCTGTTCCGGATCCCCTGCACTTTATCTCTCTACCCTTTAGATCAACCCATTAATAACTGTTGTTAAAAGTAATATAATATTACTACTAATGGTAATTATAATCGCATCAGTGAGCACTCGGACTATAGTGTCAGCCTCTTCTGTTTAGGTGTTTCGGTGACAGTGTGGTCGGGTGTGCTGAGGATGGTTTTCCACAAGTGGCTTTACATGCTCTTCACACGTAAATTAAGTACATTTCCTCTCTGAATGATACCTTCTTCATCCTTACCGATAGCTAATAGTCTCAAAAGGCGGTGATTTATGGCTAAACAAAACGTTATTGGCAGGGCTGTGGGGTCAGTACGCCAAGCCCTCGACTCTTGACTCCACCAATTTTTCTACTGACAGACTCCGACTCCTTCATAAATAGCTTTTTTTGGCGGGTTGGGTGTGGAAGGGGGCGAACGCGTCTTACTACTTGTTTCAGAAATAGCCAATGTATATTAATTAGCAATAACAAATTTACTGCAGTAAAATGCTCCAATATACACAATATTACTTTATGGGAAGCTTCTTTGACTGTGAATTTATATTTGAATAAATTAGTCGATCCAAATTACAAACATTGGTCCTAAAGAATATACAAAATATAACATTTAAATTATATAATCACCATTTATTTTTATACTTTTATAAGTTTTTATTTTGAAGCCATAGTCGGAGTGGATACATTTTTACCGGTTCCGATTTCACCCACATTTTTTTTCTACTCCACAGCCCTGATCATGAGACCCGCTTCGATGATCACGTGGTCTAAATGGCGATTTCTATTTTGGTTTGACAGTGACGGGGAATAAATACCGGTCTGGTGCACTGAGGTGCCCTAATGGGCTTCTCTCTCTCTCACTTAACGTAAATGTGGATACATTCATTCTAAATTATGTTTTAATCCACCCCATTTAGTGTAAATAAATGCTGGTATCCCGGTCGGTTATTAAGATACGATGCTAAAAATAAAATCACAAGCATCGCCCAGGATAGTAGACTAGTATTCTGTGAACCTAACCATCATGCCATGAGAGCGGAATTTGACAAACAAACATCTTTAGTAATTATTATTATCTACCAATATTAACTACATTATTCATAATTATCTTTTTAATCTGTACCATGATTAAACTTATCTATAGATATGTACAAACATTTGAAAACCTTCTTATAAGCCATAATTCGATAAAAATATCTCACGGGGATAGAACAAGTTCAACGAACCGACAAATATTTTTATTTTCAAAGTTTGGGGTCTCAGAGCCGTTTCACATTAGGCAACAATCGCTGGCCGACCATCATTCTGTTGATTAACACGGAGGTAGGTTGAGGGTTTCACACGACGCAATTGAGTCTCCTGGCCCTGCAACAGTCTATCATAAGCTGGGGATTTGTGACGTAGTTGCCGGCGACTGCTTGGTTAGTCACGTGTCCTATGTCTACATTGTTTCGTTCACACGAGTCAACAATCACCGATTCACTAGCTAGCTACCTGTTGAATTTTGTACGTGATACGGAGGGTTATCTTTTTCTATTTGGTTATCAGAATATAATGTTTTTCAGTCTGTTTTCATTTACAGTGTGCAGTTGTTTTGAGATGAGTTTACCTGAATCAAACATTGAGGATAAGTGGAACAACGAACAGCAATATGGAATTTATCACAGGATGTTGCTATTGCCACTCGAATCACAGTGGCTGCCTTCAGAATTTCTTCGCTCACATTTCCGAAAAGTTCATCAAAACACCTCACTGACATCCAAAAATATTTAAAATAACTTATCTTAAATTAAGGGAACCTGGCGGTCTAGGGATAAGGTGTCAGACTTCTGTGTTCTGGGTCCGGGGCTCAAATACCGGTCCCAGCACAAATTTATCTGACTACCAAACCCTTACTTCACTTCACCTCTGGAAAAGTGTATACTTTCACGCTTTATGAATGTGTGGAATTCCAGGCCCCCACCGTGGTTCGGAACCCACGTTAAACTGTAGGTCTCCTCTTTCCACCATCATCACTCTCACGNAGTTTAATCCGCACTCTTGTGATTTTACTTCGCCGCCTCCTTCTCATAAGGAGCCGCAGAAAAAGAACCCCATCCTCCGAATCCATAATCACAAATTACCAATTTCTACGTGTACTCTGGTTAGGTTGGTACTGATTTTTCTGAGCGATTGAAATTGGTGGCGAGTTGTCGGTGATTGCCTGATAATTAGACAGCGATAGTCGGCCAGTGATTCTTGCCGGGTGATAGTTGTCTAGTGTGAAACGGATCTTAGATGCCAACTCTCCTGAATTTGCCTTAATATGGACAGACAAATTATAACTAAAATGGGTGTAACTGCGCAGATGAGCGGGCAACTATCTAAATGTGCAGCTCATTTATTATGGTATGCTGGCGACACAAACTGGGGTTCGAATACCGGCCTGCTTTGCACAATAGGATTTTTTTTATCTAAATGATTTCCCTGTCTACATCCACGCAAATATGGATAGATTTTCTCTAAATTCTACCTTACTCATCCTTACCTGATTACCTTAATTAATATTTATAGTTAATATATAAATTAATATAATTAATATTTAGCCCAGGCAGGGAAGTGAGAAAAACAGCTTACAAAGGATAACATATCGTTTAAAAAGGTTACCAATATTTTTGTCTTTGACAAGTAAACTAAATTGTAATGGGGCCATTTAGTGTAATTTTGAGAACTTGGCAGTTCTTTTAATTATTACCATTTATTGTGAATTTATTAAGTTTTCCCCTTCGTGTTGGCAACTATTCAGAGCTATATAAAATAGGAGGTGGATCTTCGCCGAGTGGGCACTGTATTTCTTCTATACCATATTGTGTAATCGCACCGGAAGGAGAGACCAAGAAGTCGAACCCGGAGCCCCGCATTATGAAGGGACGACCTTGAAGCCGGTTACAGACACGATGAACCCGAGCAGTGACCTTCACAAGCCTGCCTTTCTTCCACTCTCACCGACATTCTTGCTGAGCGCCGCGCCCGGTCCCTCCACCCCTAGCTTGAAGTGTTGCCAACTTGACACGACTGTACTTTCTTAGAGCATAGCAGTTTTGGTCTTCTTTCATTTTCTATGGCAGAGGAGCACAATCTTGATGGTTTTACATTTTCTCTGGCAGAAAACAATCTTGGTCCTCTTACATGTCCTATATCAGAACACTGTATAATATTACATATCTATCCTGCTCCTACAAAGCTTGACACTATCACTAGGGGTCAGTACAGGAGTGTACTGCTCCTACAAAGCTTGACACTATCACTAGGGGTCAGTACAGGAGTATCCTGCTCTTACAGCTCAACATGGCCACCAGGGGTCAGTACAGAAGTATATGCTCCTACAAAGCTTGACACTATCACTATGGGTCAGTACAGGAGTATCCTGCTCCTACAAAGCTTGACACGATCACTATGGGTCAGTACAGGAGTATCCTGCTCCTACAGCTCGACATGGCCACCAGGGGTCAGTACAGAAGTATATGCTCTTACAAAGCTTGACACTATCACAATGGGTCAGTACAGGAGTGTCCTGCTCTTACAAAGCTTGACACTATCACTATGGGTCAGTACAGGAGTGTCCTGCTCCTACAAAGCTTGACACGATCACTAGGGGTCAGTACAGGAGTATCTTGCTCCTACAGCTCGACATGGCCACCAGGGGTCAGTATAGAACTATCCTGTTCCAAAGGGGAAGGAGAGATCGCATTCTTCGCAAGGTTGGATAAACTGGCCCAAACGTGTTTCTTCTGCATTGTCACCTCCTTCAGGGGTGCTTGGTAACCAGAGGCGGTTCTGGATGGGCCGGTTTGAGGAGTTGCCCCCGCAGGTGCTGTACAGGTAGGGGATGAACGGTTATGTAGTTCCTTACACACTTTTACATTCTTTATAGGCTTGTGTACAGGCGTGGACAAAAAAACCAGCATAGAAAAATATATTATTTTAAAGTCACAAACTGGGAATCGAATCCTAGACCTTTGTCTTAAGAGTGCTGAAATGACTTGGACAACTCCTAAAGATCCCTCGTTATTTAAGAAGTGATTTGTTATTTAAAAATACGATTCACGCCCTAGTGGAAGTGAACTGTTTCATTATATCCCTACAGTATCAAAATTCAAAAATATTATACCCTATTAATATAAGTGTAATATTAAAAAAATCATGAAAAGGTAAAATTAGCTCGTGTTCATCGACGTTTCACGTGTTGCAGCTATAGATCAAAGTATACCTCAGTTTTAGCTTATGTGGTGCTGACTGACAGTTCACAGCTGACTTCTGACAGTCAACATTTAGGTATATACCTAAATTTTGACGGTCAGAAGTGACAACTGCTAAAGACATGTTTTTTGCAGATCATATGGTTTGGCGTAGGGATACATAATTTGGTCTGGTAGCTTTTCAAAGCCGTCAGAAGTCAGCTGTGAGCTGTCAGTCAGCACCACATAAGCTAAAACTGAGGCATAAATGATCTGATACATAGATCGAGCCTTCCTCAAACAATGTCCTTTTTTACACGGTCGCAACAGAACATTTATATACTTGAGGATTGTTTTAGTGGTTTTGAAGCTTCAGAACGGCCCTTTCCACAAGAAATCCTTGGGTGTGGGGAGGGAAAAAACTGAAGAATTTTTTTCTCAGGTGAGTCACCATCTCAGATCTACACCACTTTCGTCAGACAAAATATAGTTTTAAGCTCGTAAAGATAGTTGCTTGATTTTATTTGCTGTCGAATTCTCTTTTCGTTTGATGTTTCTCATTCACTATGTTTAATTGCTTAGATTTTTTAGATTTAATTTATGATGTTCATTTTAAGTCTAGTGTCAAAACATACAATAAATAGGTTAATGATTCCTACAAATTAAACATCAAACGAATAATAATCAAATTATTATAAATATAAAATCGGTGAGCATCTCGTTAAACTCAAGCTACTGTAACATATTATTTTGGTCGATTGAAAGTGGATACGATACCACGCAACGCGTGAAATCCTTTAACACATCCAAGAAATACTTCTCACCATCTCCCAACAGACTGCATACTCAGTGGTACCGACTACCAATCGTGACCAAAGAGCGCATTGCTGAAATCTTCAAATTAATTTGACTGGAAAAATACTAAAGGGTCACCAGCCTTCAAGGTGTCAAGCACGGAGCGCGGGGACGGGGAAGTTGGAGTTTGAATTCCTTTCAGATTCACTGAGGCTGTTTTTCCTCAATGAGTTATCTTGTTCTCTCCATCCACGAAAATGCGGGTATATTTCCTTGAAATACTACTTTAATCATCCCTACTCCGTTAGTATGCAAGTAGCTAGGCCGGGTATTAAAGACGCGATATCATTTAAAAATGTAAATATTGTAATTAATTCATATAAATTATAAGCTGAAACGTTACGTTTAAAAAATGTGGCATGAATAGGGATTTGAATTGCGGACCTTTGGCAATGGGGTGATAAACCAACGATCTAGATTCTAATATCAGCAAGGGACAACATTTTCAATCGAAGTTGGGGAGGATGAAGAATTAGATCACTTTGAACACCATGTAAACGGAATATTCTCCATAAAGATGCTCACATCTCGGTCTCTTGAAGTCTCCGAACTAATTGAGACCTTGCCACCTGTACTTGTGCTCTAAGGTATCAGGCTCATGATGTACTGGAATACCGCAGACTGAGAGAGCGAGGTTTGAATCTCGGTTAGGTGAATTGAAAAGGATTTTACTCATAGTTTTACTATGGTTTTCTCACTCCTTCTCCACGCTAATGTAAGTTCATTGCCCTTGAACTATTTTCCTCGTCCCTTCTTCTTCTTAAATCAACAACTTGAAGGTTGTTTTGATGTGATTTATATCCATACTGAGCTGGGAATTCACTCTCCTCTTCGGTTGGTTAGTACGTACCTCCACCATCTGGTAGAAATCTCATGTACTAAAGGAATTCAGGAAGTGTGCGGTGTTTTCCCGCTGGCGAGCGTGAAAGGGTCTACCAATTTTTGTCGCAAAGGTATTTTCCCACACCTTCAAGGGTTCTTGTACAAGCCACATCGACGTGGGACCGACGGATTTACTTCCCCTCCGAAGGAAGTTGTTAAGACCACCGGGGTCAATTCTCATCTATATTCGTCTATTAATCCATTAATAGCTATACTGTTAAACGTAATACTAATAATAATGAAACAGGGATGTTGCCTCTTTTGAATGGTAAATTTTCACTTCTCTGAACTATTTGTAACACTTTCGGATTAGAGGATTTCCGGGACAACAAGCATGTATTCACCTACACGTGGGTACATTCAGAAATTGGCAAGTCTCGTGCCCCATACATACAATCGAGGTTTCTTATTGAATTCAGTACCAGTCAACTATTACCGTGTTTACGACCAGCTAAAGTCTGTTCATCGTAAGAATTGTTTTCTGAAAGGCCTTTTTCCCTACCAGAAATCTATTGTATAGTAGGATATTGGTAAGAAAAAAGACCTTTCAGAGAGTAATTCCTACCGTGAATGGAGTATATCATGACGACTACTAGCAAAACAAGTTGTTATCATGGAAACTTGTGCTTAATTTGTTAGCAGCGCAGGTCATATTTTTCAGAAATAGCTTTAGTACAAACCCATGTGCAGAAGATATATTATTATTATTTAGCACCGCGTCTTACAACCCGTTTGGGTTATACGCTTAAATACTAATTACGTTAATAGATTAGGAATTGGGAAGGCTGAATAGAGGAAGCGAACCCGCATTTGCGTGGAGGGAGAGTTGAAAACCATTTAGAAAAAACCACCCCAGTTCACCCGACCGAGATTCGAACCTCGATCTCCCCGTCCTCGGCAGTCGGGCTCAACACGCCTAGTGCGTTAGCCAACTACGCCACCGAGGCGGGTAACAGAAGATATACAAAAGGCCTACATTAGCAAATAGATAAGTGGTTTCACCCTCATCAGCGGTTGCCTGGTATAACGCGCCACTCTCTAGTTAGACTGGATTTCTAGTGACTGGGATACCGGGGTTAGAATCCCGGTCGGTGTACTGAGGCTTTTCTTAAATGGCTTCCCACTCTCCTTTCACGCAAATGCAAGTTTATTTAAACTAGGCATATATATTATATTACTCATCCCTAACACATTAGCGTAATTAGCTTATATGTCCGAAAAAGTAGAAAGACGCGGTGATAAAACTTTCATATTTAAACTATTTTTTGAAAGTAAACGTTAATTTTCTTTGCTAACATCACCTATTCCTAAAACAAGTATGAAAAACCATGATCGTGTGAATGTGCGTCGTATATTTCGTAGAAGGTATTTCTCTGGTTATTTCATCGCTACCATATTTAAATATAATTTTCTCTATTTTCTTAGCACCGCGTCTTACTACCCGTTTGGGCTGTATGCCTTTGTACTAATTACACTAATGCGTTAGGGATTAGGAAAGTTGAATATAGAGGAAGTGTACCCGCATTTGCGCGGAGGAAGAGTGGAAAACTATTTTATGGAAAACCGCCCTTAGTACACCCGACTGGGTTCGAATCCCTATCCTCCTGTCTAAGGTAGTCTAGTGTATTGCGCGAGTCTATTGTAGCGCCTTAAACCATGCTGCCACCGAAACGGGTAAGTTTATCTATTGAATTAATTACTAAATCATCGCCCGAGTGCTAGGGGCATCATAGTAGAAACTTACTTAATTTCCAATCCTCGTTTAAAATTGGGATCTATCTATTGGGCAAAGCCTTTTCAGTTAAAATAAATCTTGTTTCTGTCACGAGCTAAATAATCTCGCATCGGGATGGTTGGTATCCTACTGTTCCATTTGTTATAAAGAGTAGTTCTATTTAAACCAGGGGAATCTTCTTTTGTGCAAAGGGGTGAGAGACCGAAGCTTATATAGAAAACAATACACCAAATTTTCTTCATTTGCCTCTTTGAATGTTTGTTTTGTACAATAATGGTCCTTCGAATGTACACTCAGTTTGCCCTGAAAGATATCAAGCTTAAGTTATTGATTCTATCATGATGTACTATATAAGATCAGGGCCATAGTGTAGTCATTCAAGGTAAGACTTTGCTATCTTTCAAGGTAAACGGAGTAAACATTAAAGTAATTAAACTAATTATATATCAACCAAAGTATAGGCAACTATTTACAATAGGCCTACTAGATCATTCTCTTCCTGCAGATTTGGTTTATCTACATATGTATCGTATCCGCAAGGTCCGTAGTCCGTAATAGATTGATTCCATAGTAACAGATTGCTATGTACACTTTCCCGGTCCGTAGTATTATTTAGAAGTTGGACCAAAACTAGATTTTTTTAAAGTTTCGCTTCAGTGGTCGAATGCTCTAAGGCAGGGACTCTCAACCTAGTTATGCATATAGACCCCCCCCAACCCCCAGTTTTCTTTGTAGCTTTTGTTTGTAGCTTTGTTTCTTTGTTTTTGGGGTGGAAGTAAAGATGTTAATAGTATTATTTAGCATGGCGGCTTACTATCAGTTCGGGTTATACGCTCAATGGGTTAGGAATTGGGAAGGTTGAATTTATAGGAAATGAAGCCACATTTGTGTGGAGGGAGAGTGGAAAACCATTTAGGAAAAGCCACCCCAAATTCACCCGACCGAAATTCGAACCTCGATCTCCCCGTCCTCGGCAGTTTAGCTCCACGAAACTAGCGCGTTAGCTAACTACGCCACCGAGGCGGGTATGTTAATAATAGCCGGTGTTACTATTAGATCAAATACTGTAAATAGTTTATATAATAATAGTGCTATTATTAATAGTATAATACAAATCAATTAATGTTATAAATTGCAAGCACAAATTAACTGACGATTCATGCTAAATTACATGCAACTGATAATGAATGACAAGCTATGGAAAACAACAAATAATGTAAAATATATATTAGATAATAGTGTTATTTAACCAATAATAAGGTATTAAAAATGTTTTGAAAGTAAATCATAAATCTAATAATGTGTGTGTACTGAACACACAAATTTCTCTCCACATTAAAATGTACTAGACATGCCAAATTAATTGTAAAAATTATCCTTTAACTAAGAGTTTGAAATTGTACTGTTCTTTTTATTAATGCTCCGTTGTAAAGTACAAAGACTCACAAGCATCACAATATTGTTAACGAATTCTCTTTTTATGGCGCAGCTACTAAAAAACCCTTGTATTTTTAAAAATATAAGTTAAACTCACCGAACACTGGTCGAAGTTGGTGGCTTTAATTAAAACTCAACGCGCTCATGTATATGGTGAGATAGTATCCAAGTCGATTGCTTGTGTAGTGTTGGCCTTTACAAATCTTTTATCTCTAAATAAAGCCTATACAGGGGCTTCCAACTGGGGGCCCGCGGTGCCCTTTTTTTTTGTGGCCCACGAAGTTTCTTGCAAAAGTAATCTAATGTTGTACAATTGATGTTATTAGTTGAGAAACGGAAAGTTTTGACTTGCGTGGGGAAAATCCATTAAAATTCAAACAGATGTTCACTCATAAATAAAATCAACTGCGCTCTATTTTTATAATAACTCGTATATCCGCGTGAGTCCTATTTCCTTCCGCCCTTGAGCCGATTACTATGGGGCCCCCGCCACTAGATTCGTGGATTCATTTGTGGTCTGCCAGCACTTTTAAGTTGGAAGCCCCTGGTCTAGTATATCTACATGAAACCATACTTGTGTTTTGTAATTCCCCTTGCAACCGGACATTTTTCTTCTTATTTAATTCTGTAGCAGGACTTTTAATTTAATTATGATGATAACTGGCACCGAGGCCACGACGGCACGTACGACGCGCATTCAAACTGTAATTGTACTAACAATTGTTTCGGGGGATATTCACCCACTTTCCTCCGGGTCCTTGCTACCAGCTCTGGTTATTCGCATTTTACCGCTGATAAGAAATGTGGAACTAGAGAGAAAACGTACTCGTATTTTCATGTGGTAGTTATTTAGTACACCCAACAGGGATTCGGACCCTAACCTTCTCGTCACATTCAATTAAATGTATAGCGAGTCCGATACCTAAGACCACACACTACCACCAGAACTAATTGTTGTTNTAACCTTCCCGTCACATTCAATTAAATGTATAGCGAGTCCGATACCTAAGACCACACACTACCACCAGAACTAATTGTTGTTTAGTACCGTGGAGGTGTATCTGATATCCTCCTGCATTGTTTGTTTGTTCAGTGTGCGAGAGTCGAACCCCGGCTTGCAGCCAAACCACGCCCGTACAACCCCCCCTTTCTCTTGTGTCAACACGTGTCGTGTGTGTGGTATATACTCCAGGATAGGATAGGAGGCTGTTCGAGAGGGTAATGGTTGTGTGCGTGTTCCCGAAGGACCAAGGGGTGCGTTGGTGCGTGGTATACCCACCTCCCCTCCCTCCACCAACATCATGGATAAATTATGGTGGCCTCTTTAATTCCTCCACGCCTCAACATTCTCTCCGGTCACCTGGCTCGGTGTGGGTGGGGGCAGGGGTTGAACGAGGTTTTTGGTAAATTACAACCGCACCGGTGGGCATGCAGACAAACATCAGACTCATCATGTCTTGTTTACCGTTGAGGCTAGGATCTCGGCCGGGTGCTAAGGGTGTGGTTTCCCCATTCACTCTTAACGTTAGTGCATGTGCACTTCCTTTAAATTTACCTCCTCATCCTTACCTCTCATGTCAAGACGGCAATAACCTTTGTGTTGAACGTAATAACGAGTAAATTAAAAGTAGAATTTTAACAAGAATACACAGTACCTAGTCTCTTGTCCATTAATCCAACACTTTGAAAGGGAATCCCCAATTTTGACAATAATAATTTTTTCGGTCATGCCGGGATCTGGACTTGGGTTCTTGGTTCTTCTGGAAATTGCGCCTGAGAATTATAACCCTCCCTCACTTTCTATGCAAACACGGCCATTGTCGCACTTAAAATGGTTTGATAAAAATTGAGGTAATGGATACATCAGCAGGGAATTGGTTCAGACACATTAATACCCTAATACCCTACTGCGCCAATCGTTTGACGGTGTTTTTAACCGACTCGTGATCAAAGAAGGACGGGACAGGTCTAGTCCGCCGGCTAAACCAAACCGGCGCGGCGCCTCGGGGTGAGCCCTTTCGCCGGTTGGCAATTCGCGAGCGAGGTTTTGGGACTGGGATGGGCCCCCTCTTCCCTCCCTAATTTATCGCCCCCTGTGCAATATGGCCTCCACCCCTCGTCCTCTTGTTCGCCTTGTGTATAGCGTTGGAAAGTGAGGGGGTGGGCAGGAGTCTATTGATCAGTTCAGTTCAGTTCAGTGGGATGGAAGCGCAAGGAAGTGGTGGTTTGTTGGATAGACAGCCCTTGCCTGCAGTAGTGCCATTGTACTCTACTGTCCCTGCGCGGCTCACACTATCATGATATAGTTGGCCCAAAAAGTAGCATGCCCCATGTTTCAGTACTTAATTCAGAAGATAAACATGTACCGAAACAATGATGTTAACCACCACTAGATAATTACTAGCATCGCATTTTCCTACTCGTCCGGACTTTACACATTTAAATGAGGTGATGAGAAAGGTAGAATTATAGGAATTGTAGCCACATCTGCGTGAAGAGCGTGGGGAAAGCACCATGGGCACATCCAGCCGCGATACGAACCTACTCCTTCCCTTCACCAGTAAACCAGATTATATAGGCATGGTATTTCTACTCTGCCAAAATTTACACCACCGGTCTAAATCAACAGTTTCAAAACACGTTATTTTTAGCTTGGTATCACAAAGTACAGTACAATTTTAATAGAAAGAGCCTTTTAGAGAATACATACTTTTTTTTTTGCCAACATTGATTACATTTTACTATATTATTAGTTTTATTTTATCGATATTTGGTATCCATCAAAAGTGATACGTTAAATAATATCTAGGTAGTAACTTTTCCTCCTATGTAAATTTGACTCTAGATTCAGCTCTGTCAAAATTGACATCACTGGTCTAAAGTGACAACTTCAGAGCATATTATTTAGTTTAGGAATATACAAAGTAGATTTAACTCTGTTAAAATTGACATCACTGGTCTAAAGTGACAACTTAAGAGCATATTATTTAGTTTGGGAATAACAAAGTAGATTTAACTCTGCCAAAACTGACACCACTGCTCTAAAGTGACAACTTCAAAACATATTATTTGGCAAATGAATATATGAAAGTAGGCCTAGGTTAACTTCTTGAGCTCTCAGAGGAATGTCATTAAATAGAGTGTAAATCTAATAATACCAAGTGAGATTCTGGCTAATCACATTTCATGGTCTTGGCTTGGGGGAATCCCTTGTGGTCTTTCCACGAAGCTAATCAAACAGGTTTAGTTCGTCTCGTGTAGACATTAGAATAAGTTTTACACGTAATCAACATAAACATGGAGTAGGAAACTTAAAGCGCCTGTATAGCGTCCGGTAAAAGGATTACTCGCATGTCTAAGCTTTAACTACAATCTAATTATCATAGTAAGTATCTTTTAGTAAATACTTTTCTTTGCAACCAAAATTGATAGCACGATATTACTAATACTGTTCGAACAGCATATCATTTGATAGGGTTAATGAGTTTAAATATTTATGAACAATTTTAACTAGCAATAACGATATTAAATTGGAAATTAGAAAAATAATGCAGTCTGGAAATACATACTCATACTCGGTCAGCAAGTTGTTGACATTTCGCCTGCTTTCAAGGAATGTAAAACTCATAATATACAAAACAATAATTTTACCTGTTGTTCTCTATGGGCGTGAAACGTGGTCTCTTACCTTATATGATGAAAACAAATTTAAGGTGTTCTAAAACAAGGTGCTTAGGAAGATATTTGGTCCAAAAAGGGACGAGGCTACTGGGAAGTGGAGGAGATTACATAATGATGAGTTAGTGTACTCATCACAATACATTGTTAGAATAATCAAGTCCTGTAGATTACGGTGGACTGGGCATGCAGCGCGAATTGAAGATTCTAGAACCTTGTTCAGGAACTGGCAAACCCATTGGAAAGATCTAGACGCAGATTTGATTTGACCTGATAGAGATGGGGTGTAATGAGGTGGACTGGATACAACTAGCTCAATATGCGGGTAGGTGACGTACTTTTGTAAGTGCTGCAATGAACTTTCGAGCTCCACATTCCATGGAGTAAGTAAATAAGTACTTGTATTATTTTATAGGTTTTGATTATTTCTATGAAAAGTGACAGCTGCAGATCACACGACTTGACGTATGAATACGTGAAAGTAGATCTAGTAACCTTTCTAGCTGTAGATGATAGTAATAAAAGCATACAGCTTAAATAGCGAAGCTACTTTTTTTGTTGACTTTTTCAACTAAATCCACGTTTTGGCTAAAACTGATCAATAACCTTTCATTTATATTACTTTCCTCGTCAAGAAGAAAATGAGACTTTTTCGTCTTTGAACACCTAATGCTAGAATTGCAATAACATAAATTACACGTTTCCTGCCAATCTAGGGTTCGTGGTCAATCCTACAACTACATCATCGAAAGTAATAGTAGCAAACAAAAGAGGGTGCGGTGATGACGTACGAAGAAAACCCTGTTCTGATTTCACAGGGGGAGGTAACATCGCAGGTAGCTATCGGCGAATTGACATCTGCCCAATTAGACGAGTACCAAAACCACACAGGTCACACACACCCCCAAAGGCCGTAACTGGCGACACAAGTTTACCTAGGTTTGCAAGAGTTTTTTTTAGCACCGCGTCTTACTACCAGTTCGGGTTATACGCTTTTTAGGAGAGCCAAGAAAGAACAAACTCGAATATAATTGATGTACAATAATCTCAAACAAACTAAAATCAAAAACATACATTTTATTATTTAAATATTTGAGGCGGGGAAAGGGCGATTAGCATAGTGATAGAAAATAAATTAATTCTAAGACTATCAAAATGAAACAAAGACAATTATTTTTGTAAAGAAATCCAGGACAAAATAAGGATAAACGTGTTGAAGGAACATTCGAATAAACAAATCAACAAACCATAGCAAAATACCGTTCAAGTTTTGAAATCGGGGGAAGCCTACTACTAATATTAAAAATAAACATATTATTTTTGAGACAAAAGGAATTAACTAAAATTTAGCCAAGATCAAAAGGTTGTAAAGGTAGAACATTGGTTTTTAAAAGTTATGGATATGAAGGGAGTGGGTTGCCAAACCCTACTACTAGTGTAATTAATATATCATACGCAATTCGGCCAAAACGGAATAAGTGGATTTTTTAATTGGAACCATGCGGAATAAATTAACAGAGATTTAAAATATTAAAAACACGATTAAAAAAAAGTGTACGTGTGGGTGGAAGGCTGAGGGGGTGGGGGGTACTGTCGTAAAGTTGGCTCCTCACGAGTAAACAAAATGTCATAAGTTCACTTGACGCTTATGCTAGAACAAATGCGGAACACAAACTAATTTTTTTGTGGAACAATCCACACAAACGAAATAGTTCAATTTTTAAAAGTGGGCGGAGCTATCTTAAAGTTGCCCCACCAAATGTAAACATATCATTTGTGGGCCCAACAAAACGGAACCAACAAAGAACAAAATTCAATATCATAAACAAAGTTTTTACGAATTTATCCCTTCCCCTGAGATTCAATGATGTAACATTTTCACCGGAATATTTCCATTCCCACATACACCCAACTGAGAGACGTAGATGTCCGTCCACTCCTAGTTCATTGCCTTAGAGAACAAAGTTCCCCCAGGAATAGAAATTGTTTGTATGTTCCCGGTTGTAAAGTTGCGGTGGCAGCAAAGACTGGTCTGCGGCTACAGTAAGAAACGAGGTAAAAAATAAAAGGCTGTATAACTTTTACCAGCCGTTTAACTTTCCCACCGACCACACATTCTTGGTAAACACGCGTCTCACTTATCACCATTATTCTGTAATATATTGTGCACATGTTAAACACACACGGTTGGCAACACAGCCACTTTTTGCTGCTGACGTGCAGTGAAAACTATACACGGCGCATGCCCAATACGTTGGTACCTGCTTCGGTGGCCGCATGGTCTGAGGCGTCACTCGCAATAGACTAGACTGCAGATGGCAGGGAGATCGGGGTTCGAATACCGGCTAGGTGTAATAATTTTTTTTGGGGCTATAAATGGTTTCCCCACTCTCCTTTGAAGCAAATGCGGGTACACTTCCTCTAAATTCAACCTTCCTTATTCCTAATGCATTAGCGTAATTAGTACACATGCGTATAACCTGATTAGGAAATAAGACGTGGTGCTAAAAAAATATATATTACTTTGGTAAAATTGTTTAATCAAGCGGCGTGTTTGAACTTTATTCACATAACTTTTTACTTTATCAAAGAGAGAAAGTATTGTAATAGTAAAAAACCTCAAGATTATGAAGAATCTTAACGTTTTGTATACCCCCATACCCAAAAAAGTGGACCTCATAGCTCCTGGAGCTATAGCCGAGACGGTTTGATTGTGTTCAAACTTTATATTTATATGTTATCAGGTGACCTGGTGGTCTAGGGGTAA
>CABFWB010006608.1:0-13986 GCA_902151455.1 Timema bartmani
TTCCAAAAAATTAAATTTCTAAATTATTAAATGAATTTAACTTTACACATCCAAATTATAATAAGGGAAGGACGCAGTTATAGATCCCATTTAAAATATAATAATACGTTTGATTTTACTACTAGTCAAAATAAGTTCATTATAGAAATTAGAAATGGAAAAGTGTATGTGTGTGAGAGAGAGAGAACGTTTTGATCAAAACTTATTCCAGGGAGGTTAATGTGTTGCGATCTCAATAACGTTTTGCGGGTAGAAACTTCAAGGCCCACGAAAGGCTCTCCTTATTAACAAAACTTAGTAACTAAACAATAGTTTTTGCTGTCTGTTAACTTCAAATTTTCTTAATTCTTACCACAGTAACGAAAAATTACGCAGGATCCAAAAGATTACACAACTTATAAAATGAACACCAAAATATATCGTTCAGGGCGCGAACACACAAATAAACAGCTGATTTACACCCCTTCAATTGCATCCACGTGACAGGGCCAGACGGATCATTGAAGAGGTGTGCCTTCTTTCCCGCTGTCGACGGGCGCCAATCACATCCCCCACTCCCTAAATCTGTACTCACATAAATTTAATTTCGCCTTCACCGTTACACCTTGTCTTGATTATTCGAATCGTATTTAAAATTTAAATCTCATATTGTAATCATTGCAATTTTTTTTTTCGCCAAAAGGGAGGGGGATTCTGGGCCCAGGGTGTAAATTCGAGAGGAGGAGCTGAATTGTATCCCCTCGGAAAGGTATCCTTTCCGACAGTTTTGTAATAAACTGCTTTTGTGAAAAACTGGAATTGATGGGCCCAGGGTGCAAATTCGAGAAACTTGAGGGCGCACCGGCCCGAGGGCCGATGGGCCGGCGGGCCAGTCCGAGCCTGAAGACATGTATTCTAAAGTTACAAGCTTATACTTTACTCAAAAGTTTACTCGTAGTTTTTACTACTTTTTATTTACTTGACCCATGGATTCAATAACTTACATATATACAAAGTAAACTAATAATTCTATGAGTATATAGCAGAATAAGATGTCCCTTATTTAGCATATTGTGTCTATATCAATGATATCTCAACAAAAGGATGTTATACAAGGTGAGTAGTAATTCACATATCTGGACAATATCACATATTAGGTGGGCAAATATAAGTTGAAAACACTCTCTGCAAAAATTCCATTCTTCTCATACCTTTTGAGAAAAACGACATCAAAGTTAATTGGGGGATGTGGCAACCCAGTGTCTGAAACTTACATCAAACCTATAAGTTAGTTCACAGTAGGTGCTCAAAGGTGGATTCTTGCATGGCTATGCATTGCTCCAAATGACCAATGGATTCAGTGTGCATGCGGCAAAGCATGTCCACGTCAACTCTCGTAAAAGTCGAATGGATTTGTGCCACAGTGTCCTCAAGTGAATGTGATGGGTCATCAGGTGGGTGGCTACATCAGAGCTTTGAGGTGATCCCACAAGAAAAAATCGAGTTGTGTGAGTTTTGGTGGCCTTGGTAGCCATTATACGGACCCCCCACCTCCAATCCACTGGTTGGGGTGGACTTCATTAAGTAGTCGCCATAGTGTCACACTGATACCACATCCTCTGTCACACAAGCAATGGTACATCCTCCATCAGCTCGGGTACCGATGGTATCAAACAATCTGGTATCAAATAGGGGCCCACAGTTGCATCCCCAACAATACCAGCCCCAAACATTAACGTCCTCTGAGAGTGATTAGCTTACAGCTCCACCCCAGGTCGAGCTCGACTGTTAGATACTCCCATGGCCATTGTCATATCCCAGTATTCCACATGTGTGTAGTTCATTGTTGTTTACTCAATACTGACCATGCATTTCTGTATACATCTAATTACCAATGAGTGAAATTTCAGACACAGTGTTGTCACATCATTTCTATATAACTTTGATGTTGTTTTTCTCAAAAGGTAAAGAAAGAAAAAACGGATTTTTTGCAAATAGTATTTTTGACTTATATTTATATACCCAATCATGTGATGCTGTCCATATCTACGAATTTCTACCAAACTGTATATGTAATGTGGCACAAGCATATATGTTAGTTCAAAATATTAATCTATGCATTTTATTGTATTGACATAACTGCTGTGCCATATTATAGAACAGGGGTCCCCATTTGTTTTCATGGAGGTATTTTTAAAAAGTTTCTAAACTTCTGATGTCCAGCAAACTTTAATAGTGACTCAAGGTCAAGCCATACATGCCTACACTAATTCAAAAACGTGATTTTCTTTACTTTTAGTTATTTTATTTATTTACTAGCAAAACAAGACAAAATATATTTCTGGTAAACAAATGCAAAATTATTAAAACAAACCTTTTCCTCCTGCTTGGTCAATTTACAAGTAATGTGAAAAAGCCCAGATTATTATTTAAATCATAATACAATTGTATGAAATTTTATTTATGTTTATGTTCAATATGAGAAATGCTATTTTAAGACTGAACAAATTGCCAGAAATTTGAATTGAAGTTGGTGCAACTGATTCTCATTAAATCTTGGTCTGTAAGTCTGTGAGTCGATATCTGAACTTATTATTTAATGAAGTTTATCTTTGAGAATGCTGCTTCACACACACACACACACACACACACATGTTTAGCCAAACATGGCACACATATTTAATCCAATGATCACCTGATCGAACTGCCTGTTAAATGAACTGCTACTAGACTTAGCAGTGATGTCAAGGCCAAGTATGTCCACGTGGAGGGCGGGTTAAGGCTGGCCTCTCATGTCTACTGCCCGCCCACTGATTGCTATCTCATCAACGTCCATAAAATATGTGTCTGCAGTCCAAATGAGGATTACATTTCGTCATTTGGTAACTCTTGCTCTAGGTCCTCTTTTAATTCTTTTTTAACTCATCCCTTTAATCTATCCAATCTGGTAAACTTTTCCCATTATTATCAAATGGTCTAAATGTAGTGTTGTTGAATGATTTATTATACTGACTCATTCACCATTGCATTATATTAAGTCAGGAGTATGAAACATTTTTTATGAAAATATACTCATCACACTATGATTATTTCATACAGTTTAAAATAAAATGCATTACAATATCAGTTTTAATGTACTATACATATATGATGGTGTTCTTTATCAGGTGAAAGAATTACGAGTGAGATTAACCCAAGCTGAGGCGAACTACCATTGCTACCTGGATAAGACTTTGAAGCAACAAGAGACATTGATTGAATCTGCCCAGAGGGAGGTTACTCTACAACAACATCTTACAGACAAGGTAACTCATTGGGACAAGGTGTTTAGTTTAGCAGCAATATGTACATACTTGCTCCCCTCTCACTAACCACAAACAAACAAGTCCATCTGCTACTCGACTTCTCCCTTGCTCGGTGTTTTACAATAATGTCTGAGCTATCAGCATACATATATATATAAAACACTGAAATGAAGAGGTAGAATATAAATTAAGTGTACTCGCATTAATGTGGAGATGAGAGTGATAATTTCTTTAGGAGAAATCACCTCACTAGTCCCAGCTGAGATTCAAACCTTGACCTCTCTGTCACTAACAAACCAAACAAGATGATAGTGACTCTTTGTTGGCATTTCCATCATTTAGAGGACCATTACTGTCTTACCAATTAATAAATGCATGAAACATTTTCATAAACCTAGAATGTTAATTTTTAACATTATAACTATTTATACTTTCTCATGACCACTAGGAGATAGAAAGTATTGTGGTCATCAAAAATATCCCATTCAAGATTTTGTTGGATGTCGACGTTTCATCACCCCCTGATATCGAAAAAGTAATTTTTGAGGTGCCAACTGGTTGTGTGTTTGTTTCTTGGCCTAGAGCTAAACTTGTTAAATGGGGTTTAATAAGGTACCCAAGAGTGATTTTTGGAATTATATATTATATAACCTATTTTACTAAGGGCAAAAAAAAAAAAGCTATTTTCTTGAAATCCGCTCTAACAATTTTGATTAAAATTCATATCAAGGCACTGTTTAAAATTACAAACAAAATGATACATCTCACTTATCTGAGAAATTACTTAGAGGATACCTACTTTACATAAGTGGATATATCCAATTTGATTATATCTCCGCAACTCTTTGAGATACTAAATCAGCTACCATACCATTGCAAATTGTAGGAATATTAAAAATAAAGAACTTTCAACTGAAATATAGTTTTATAAAAGCAATAATTAATGATATATCAAGCAAGGTCCGGAAAACGGGGAGTTGATTGTTATGCTCTTTGGTGAGCAGTGATTTTCCTTTTTTCTCAATATATTTATACTCTTTGGTGGAATGGGATGCTTTTGTCTGCTTGTTTCTGCATTGTATATTATTCCGTTTCACATAGGTATCTTACGAGTTTTGAGTAAATGTTTCCATTTTTAGGTAAAGGAGTTAGAACTGTATGGTAAACCATACCATTTATTATTCTAGATAGACCTGTCTCGGTACTGGAGTTAGCTAACGCCCTAGTCGTGATGAGCTAGACTGCTGAAGACGGGGAGATCGAGGTTCGAATCTCGGTCGGGTGAACTGGGGGGTGGGGGTGGGGGGTTATTCCTAAATGGTTTTCCACTCTCCCTCCATGAAAATGCTGGTTCACTTCCTTTCGATTCAACCTTCTCTGTTCCTAACCCTTTAGCGTAATTAGTACTTAAGCGTATAATCCGAAAAGATAGTAAGATGCGGTGCTAAATAACAATAATAATAATAATGTATTATTATCATTCTTCTTCTTCTTCCTCTTCTTCGTCTTCATCGTCTTCTTCTTTTCTTCTTCGTCATGTTTGAAGTGTGTCATACATCTAACACATTACTTATATTTTAGGTATATTATTAATTATTTCAAAATTAGTTAGTTAAATAAAGAATGTAATATTTATCAATAAATAGTTGGAACAATTTTTTATTCATATAAATAGTTGTATGATATTCTTCTCACATCATATGCACATAATAAATAAAAAGGACATTTTAGACAGTTGTTATTTGTTGCATACTTTGTTGTGCCTCACTGTTCAGTCGGCCCTTGTATCTTTCCTCCCCACTTGCACAGGCCGCGCCAATCACCTTCTATACTGCTTGGACCACTCCACAGTCCATGTTCTCTAAGCCGTCTGTGACGAGTTTCCCACTGTACTCAACGCCCATGAAAACTCCACCATGCGGTTCGCGAGATGGTCAAAGAATACCGGAACAGTGTCTGGGAGGACAAGATGAGAGCTTGTGCGTATAGGACTGGTCCCTGTGGCGCATGACGAGGAACTTGATGTGGGTTCCCGCACCAAGGCCGCCTATTGTAGGTCGTAACGGGGTGGCCAACTCCGACCATTAGAAGGCCGATGCTCTCGCTGAGCACTTAGAGGCACAATTTGTACCGACTGACGACCCGTCAGACCCGGTGCACATTTGGCCTGTGGCTCAGGTCATCGCAGCGGTCTCGTACAGACCCTTGGATGAACCTGAACCCACGGAGGTGGCAGAAATGTTGCAGGCGTTAGCCGCTCTAAGAATAAACAAGGCCCCTGGACGCGACGGCATCAATAACGCGGTCCTCAGAAAGCTGCCCTTGGAGGTGATTAACTTCCTCGTGGAGTTATTCAACGCCGTCCTGCTCCTGAGTCACTTCCCAGAGCTCTGGAAGCACGCCAACGTCCTCTGTTTCCATAAACCGGGTAAGGACCCAGCCCTAGCTTCGTCTTACTGAACGATCAGCGTGCTCGACTGTTTGGGCAAGTTGTTCGAGAGACTTCTACTGACGAGACTGACCCGACATGTTCGCGAGGCGGGCATCTTGGTGGACGAGNTGTATGTGAACGACATTCCGAAATCCCCAGACACCAAGTTAGCACTGTATGCGGACGACACGGCTCTAGTAGCGGAGTCGTGGCGAGGGCAGCTGGTGGAGAGGCGACTCCAGACGCACCTAACGCAGTTGGAGGGGTGGCTGACTACCTGGAGAACAATTATTAACGTGGAGAAGAGTACAGCAGTGCTATTCACATGGAAAAGAAAGTTCCACAGGCCGGCCCCACTCCGGCTGTTCGGAGAACAGATCAGATGGGCAGACAGTGCTAAGTACTTGGGACTTACGCTGGACACCAAGCTGACCTGGCGACTGCACTGCACTGTACCGAGCGACTAAACAAGGCGAGGCAAAGGCTGGGAGTCCTAGGCCCACTGCTTAACAGGCGTAGCGTCCTGTCTACAAGGAACGGTCTGACACTGTACAAGCAGTTGCTCAGACTGAACCTCGACTATGCGTGTCCCACTTGGGGCCACCTGGCGGACACGTATATGAGGAGGATGCAGGCATTCTAGAGCAAGTGTCTGAGGATCATCGTGGACGCACCCTGGTACGTTCGAAATGTGACTCTGCACCGTGACCTGGATATGCCTACCATCAAGGACCACTTCCCAAAGCTGGCGCAGTCCTTCTACGACAGCCTTCCCGGTGCCACCAATCCTCTTATCCAGGGGCTTGGGAATTACGTCATCGACCCTGGAGGGTGCCACCGACGTCCCAAAGCCCTGCTCAGATAAGCGAGATGTGACAAATGTGGTTTTGGAGGCTCTCACCCAGCCCCCCATAGAGTAGTGTCTCCGCTCATAACTCTAAAAAAAACCTTAGTAGGTTCCCCACAATTTTGTTTTTCTAAATTAATATTAATTAATAATATGGTTTTTGTTTGTTTCAGTAACTTCGCGAAATGCGACAACCCGTCTGTTAATTACCCGAAAACCACACGGTGTGACCAATTGGTCTTTACGTGTAAGAATTTGCTTTCGTGCACCCCTTTAGGGTGCATTAGAGCATGCTTTTTTGCGTCTGCGTCTGCGTCTGCGTCTGCAAAACTCCTCTTTCTATTGGCTCGCTTGGTGGCCACTACTGCTCAGGTTTTCCCGCGCCAATGGGAAGATCCCTTTTCTCCCATTGGACAAGGCCAGGCAGCAGTGGAGGGTATTTAACATTGTGGTTCCTCGGTCAGAGGCCAGTTGGAGATTTGCTACCCAACCAGGGTGTGCCACATGTTTGAAAAAGCTATTAAATTGTCTTATGTTACGAAGGAGCAATATTGTTTAACCCTCTCTCTCTCCACCATCACTCTACTTCCCACCGCGACTCACGTTGCTGGGACAATCACCCTACTACCTCCCACCGCAACTCACGCTGCTGGGACCAGCATCCTACCGCCCCACCTCGGGACTTCTTCATGTTTCACCGCGACTCACGCTGCCGGGACTTCCTTCTGTCCCACCGCAACTCACATTGCTGGGACTTCCTCATGTCCCACCGCGACTAATGTTGCCGGAACACTCTTGCTGACCTTTTTCCTATCCCTACCCACACGTGTCTGAACACAACATTGCCATCGTCGTGACATCAAACAGTTACCCCCTAAGCCACAGCGAGGGATAACAACTTATCATCGGAAATTGTGATCACTCTTCTTATTTAAATAGATTCCAAAATAAATGGAATGTGTAATTTTATTTTAAATTAATTTTAGTCTTTTTTTTTTAAATAAAATAAAATTTAAGTTGACTTACACAATGAAAGTGACTACCTACCTATATGTGTTTCTCTCTCATAACTTTGGATATGCTAACCATAACCCCTCTCACTGCTCCCTCACACACACACACACACAGGTTTGATTTTTTTATTTTATTTAACTACTATCTAAGGAAGCTTAAAGTAAAAAAATAAAAAAATAATGTAAGTTTACTGATATTATTTTGGCACTATCTTCTCCAACATGCAGCAGCCGCTCGTTCGGTAAATCTAGCTTGCAGGGCTGACGCCATGTAGATTTTTTTTTTACTGCTTTAAAATTCTTAAATTTCATTTAACAACACTTATCATAGCAAGCCAGCTAATAGTAAAACTTCGATGTTGAAACTGATGTAAAATATTTAAAAACCATTAAAATGGGGGGAAAAACCTCTCCACTCAACCTTTTAACAAATTTTGATAAAACTTGTTGAACATTCATTATTCCCATGGATATAATTAAGTTATTCTGACTTTGTTCCTAGCGCTACTCAATATGCAACATTAATTTAAAACAATTGTTTGTTGTGAAAGTTTTGACTGCCAAAAGGGATGGCAGCTCAACACAATCATGGTCTTGCAGATTATAAGGTTTGGCGAATGGATACATGAGAGTAGATCTGGTAGCTTCTACTAGCTGTCAATTATCTACACTCCTGTGACGAATATACTGTATCTATTTATAGATATAGACTATATTTTGGTTGT
Source organism: Timema bartmani (assembly GCA_902151455.1). Classification (NCBI taxonomy): domain Eukaryota; kingdom Metazoa; phylum Arthropoda; class Insecta; order Phasmatodea; family Timematidae; genus Timema; species Timema bartmani. The sequence goes on from CABFWB010006608.1 coordinate 8,301, forward strand.
AAGAACAGTTTAGAAAATTCAAACATATTTCTTTGTGGCCAACATTGATAACACTTTACTCTCTTATTTGTGTTATTTTGTAGCTTTTTATTATATCTATCAAAAGTGACAGCTGCAGATAACATGAGTTAATATATGAATATATAATAGTTGTTTTGGTAACTTTAGTAACTACAAAATATTGTTATTCCTACCAAAATCAGGGCTATAAGTAGTTAAGGCTGGATGCACATTGTTTTAACATAGTGCTCTCCAAACAAGATTTAAACTAGGGGCAGTAATAAAATAATAGCTCTATACTTTATCTAACCTAAATGTTAAAAGATTGTATATAAAAATATTTATTTGACTATATATATTTTTATTTACTCTCCATACAGCATAGTAAATAATGTTTTTATCATTTATTTTTTTACTTCTTTTTTAAGTGTTCCTATAAAAAACCTAATGTTTAGAATCTCCTGACTATGTTAGACTTGGAACCACTTCCTGATGTCTCCAGGCAGTGTATGTACCAGATATTCTTTAGATGAGGGGTCTTGACAGGTCCTTCTATGAAGTATGGTATGTGTTTGCCAGGAAAAAGAGCTGCTGACTCAGTTAAGGCTGGCCAAGGATCAGGAAGCCAAGATGACAGAGTTGGTGGATATGTTAAATAGTGAATTGGGTAGCGTGAAAGAAGAGGTGCGAGAGAAGGACACTCAGCTGCAGCTGAATATCATTAAACTGCAAACCATTACAACAGAGAGAGAGAAACTACAGAAAGATGTGAGATGCTTCTTTATCATTAATTGTTGACACATTAAGATCTTGGTAGGAAGGACAGTTTAGTAAATACAAACACTTTATTTTGGCCAACATTGATAACACTTTGCAGTATTATTAGTATTTAATTGGTATTGATACTATCCAAACTTTTTTCACCCAATCTCTTGTAACCTATAGCATTAGTATTTAGTATGAATTAGGGCTCTGCGAGTACTTGGATTTCGATCTTCAAGCTGAGCTTGTCATTAAAGCTTGGGATCAAAGATCGAAAGTTTTTTAGGTTTGTTATTTTCGAGCTTCCTCTTGGTGTACGTACAAATACTTTTTTTTAATGCATTGGTAAGTATAGGCTATTTAATTTAGGTGATACCAGCAGTTTTACTTATAAATCTTTTGATAACTTAGCAAATTCTTAAAATGAATACTAAATTTCTCATTAATAAAATTAATTAAGAGAGCTCTAAAACTACTTTCGACTGGTAAATTAATTCAATATTTTTGGGGCCATTTTGAATTATCTTCGATTGAAGTTACTTTTCCATGACAAGGCAATAAAAATAGCTAAATAGATGTAAAAGAAACAAGGAAATTGGAGGCCATGGAAATGAAGTTTTTGTGGAGAATGCTAGCTTTCACCGGAAGAGATATGATTAGGAATGAAGATGTAAGTTCAAGATTTGGGGTACAGGGGGTACATAAGATAGGATGAGATGCAATGGACACATAATAAGGATGGAAGGGGAGAGGATTCCAAGAAGATTAATGAATACAAAGTATTTAGTGAAGAAATGCAAGGGAGACCAAGGAAGAGATGGGAGGAACAGGTAGCAGTAAGTGTGCAAGGGAGAGGAGGCAACTGGAATTAAGGACTAATAAACAGAATATTAAAAATTTCAAAATTTTAACTGCTTGTGTTTCTCACGTTTTCTTATTGGGTAGCTTACGAAGGTTTATTCTGGGGAAATATTTGCTCATTAAAACTTCAATTATATTCACTTTCTTTTTGATTGTAAATGTAATTTTAATGTCAAACAGGAGTGTTGAACCCATTTTAAGTTATTATTTCTATTATATTTTTATTTGAGTGTTAGTCTTATTTTTAAAATATGATTTTTTAAAGTGTTATCTTTAAATTAAAAACCAATATTTCCATTTTTTAAACTTTTTTTTAGTATAGCTGGTGTTTATAAAAATGTGTGTAATTTTTATTTAAAGAACACATGCTATTTTCATAATTATATTTTTAACATTACACATTTTAAAGATGTGGTAGGCCTATTTACATTCTATATTTGTTTTAAATAGCGACATTTTAAATGCAGGTTACTATGATACTAATATAATAAGCAACTATATACTCTTATAACATTTTAAAATTATGAAGAATATACTCAAACTCAGGAACTTTTTGAAATACTCAACTTGAATGAAAAAACATGAGCTCATAGAGCCCTAGTATAAATGCATAGTATTATAAAGTGTTTGAGTTGGCAGTATAAGATTGCGAGACAGGTTGTTAGACTGTAGATCCATGAGTCAGCTGAAGCAAAAATACACGTTCTTGAGTTCAAATTTTTTAATAAATTATTTGATTGCCACTCCCTAAACCTCTTTCGAGTATTAATACAGTGTATAAATTGATGATGAAAATGTTTCTCAGATTAGATAATCAAAGGAAAAAAACCCAGTAATTTGTGAGTGAAAAAAAATCTGTCTGTTCTTTTCACGTGAAAGTATGGTGGCTGTGTGCTATGTTTCAGCAAGAGGTGGCGTTAGCGTCAGTCATACTAGTGTACGTATAAAAAGGCAATAACAAAAATCAGTTGTGTCCAGAGTCACAAGTTCAGCTGGGTGCTGTGTTATTTGTGCTTTGGTATTGTTAATTTATTTTTTTGTAGTGAAGACAAAAGTGGATTAAAGCATCCACAATGACTTTAATCGATAGCTTACAATGAAAGAATATAATCCTGAAATGGAACAATTTGAACATTTATCTAATGGTTTCGGCAGTTTTCTATTGTGAATGTTGTTGGAGATAAAATGAATGTGCCCATTTTGATAACCATTATTGGACCTCATGCATACAACATTTTGAAAAACATACTGGCTCCAGAACTTCCAACAACTAAAACTTACGGTTAATTAGTGGCAGCTTTGCAAGTACATTACGGACCAAAATATAATATTAATGGGAAATGATTCTTATTTAATAAACATGACCGAAAGGATAATGAATCTATCAGTGCTTATATGGTATAATTAAATAGACTTTCAAATACATGTGATTTCAGGTAATTCCTGGACAATGTGTTACATAATCAATTTGTAGGTAATGTGAAATTAGTACCTATTCAAAAGTGACTTTTGTCTGAGGTATCAGTGGAATTTAAGAAAGCAGTTAAAATTGCAACCGGCATGGAACTAGGCGATGGTTAAACAAAAATGCTGCACCTTGTGATGTACATTATTGTGATGAAACAAAAGATTTTCGCTGTAAAAAAAAAAGCTTTGAAAATAATTATTTGTGTAATAATTCTGGTACAGCTCATTGCGATAATTAATTCCAGCTATAAAGCGATGATGTTATACATGTTATAAATAAAGACACACAGTAAAGTTTAACAATCTAGAGACAAATATAAAAATCCATTTAACTTTATCTTATATCCAAATTTTGCATGCCTTTTGTGATAAGGGATTTTTATATAGTAACAATTCAGCTATCAATTTCCTCAATATTCTAACTTTACAATATTTAATTCGCTAGTTTTTCTCGTTCAATGTTTAGCAACTAAAACTTTTAACATTTAATTGTGACATTTATATCTATATTATTTCAACATTTAATTTAAATTAGGACATTATTGTACTTATATTATATATGCTTTGTATGCATCATTTTAATTTACTGGTTTTCTAAAGAGTAAAATCTATTGTATTTGTCCATCTTATATATATAATCTATTTTAGTTGTGCAACTCATCACAAATATATTTTTAAAGCTTATTATATTTTTTCAATAATTGTATACCTACCAGTTATGAGAATGTGCATGTTTAATCACTGATAATTATCAAGAAATTGAAATATATTTGACAGGAGTTTATTAAATTCTTAATATGTGGAATACTTGCTTACTAATGTAACATCTGCATGGACTAATTACCTAAACTAGCTAGGAGTGTGCAAAGTTCACTTTTTCAATTCAAAGTGAAGGTGAATCAAATAATATGAGATATTCCTGAAGCCAAATTGAAGTTTGAATATTAAAAATAATGTTTAATGTTGGAAAAAAATATTATACTTTGCATGTAAATATACGTGCTAAATATAGTTTTCAAAATTCTATATTTCCAACATAATGAATATTTAAGCTTCCCACACCTCTAACTTATACAAACCAGTGAGTGAGATGTAAGAATACAATATCTAGTTTTGTTACAGTGTGAGAGAAGTGCGCAATTAAACTTAAAGCTCCAGCAGGGGCTGTCCCATGCCAATATGAGCCTGGTACGTACCATGGAGAGCATGGAAGAGAAAGACTCTATGCTCAACAGCTTGCAGCTACAGCTGAGCCAGCTCACTGAGGCCTGCCAACACCAGGATGTAATAGCATATTTAATATGTTGTAATGGGATTTAGATAGGAACAATGTAATCTATGTGATTGTATCGTAGTTAAGATAGTGGACCAATTTTTTAAAGTTAAAAATTAAAAGTGTGGTAGGGTGTATAATAAAGCAAGATAAAAAACCATGAACATTTGACAAAATGACAATTATAATATAATAGTACACTTCTACTCCTTGTACATGTTTAAAAATATGTGATATCAAATTGAAATTTTAAATTTCTTTGGAGAAAACCATCAGGTTAGATATTAACTTTCATTCTTAAAACATTTATAAAAACCATTTATACAATATTTAGATTGATATAAGTAATCATAAATAACATTGGATAAAAATAATAAAAACCATGAACGAAATGGGTAGGTGTAATTAAATTAGAAAGTATTGAGTAATGGAATTATTCAGTATACAAAAGTGGTTTACAAATTAATAACTTATTGAAAATCAATTTAAACGGTGATACGAAGTCTTAACTTGTATTGGGTTCCCTTCCTCCTTGGTTGGCGTCGGCGTGTTACGTCGATTGAATTATTGCCGACATGTTGCAATACTTGGTATCATAATCATGGCGCTGAAAACGAACATTTAGGAATTTTGTTTAAAAGCTAAATAGAAAATTGAAAAGGTTAAATAGAATATGTTACCATTGTGTGAATTAATAGAGATGTATGGAATATAAACAAGCAAGCTTACCAAGGTCGTATTGCGAGAGCGATGTTGGTGTCCTGAGTGGAATATGGGGACTGAGTGTGTGTGAAATGCGACATGCTGAATTGAGTAAAAACATAAGAAAGTATAGGTTGCCATGGTGATAGAAGTAAACAAAACCGAATATAATCTGGTGGAAAGGGGGGGGAGGTAAAAACATGAGAAGAGAGTAGTATAGAGATGGGATGGAAAATTAGGGATGAAAAAGGAATGAAAGGTAAACAAATCTTCTCGACACCGGCTCGATCGGGTCATTAGCTACGCTGGAGGGGTTGGGCAGGGAAACGAAGGTTATAGGATTTTAATATGTTTGGGGAGATGTGTTATTGAGTTTATGAGGATTTGGTTAGGTTGTTGTAGTTGTTCATTGATGATGGATTTATTTTGAATTATAGCAGCTTGAATAAAAAAGTTTTCTGCTGTGTTTAATTTAGTTCCTTTATGTGCGAAGTGGAGGGGTTCCATGCATTGTTCGATATGCTTAGGATGATGGTTAGAATGTTTGAGATGATCAGCAAATTTTGATTTTGTTCTATTATGTATGAAATCTGAGATGTGTTCCTTATAGCGAACTTTAAA
>CABFWB010006608.1:18478-31725 GCA_902151455.1 Timema bartmani
ATTCTACACTCTTTCACTTCTTCATTCCAATCCTGTTGCTCTTCCTGTACTTTCTCTTCCTTCTCCCCCATACCATCGAGTCCTCAATAAACATAATGGCTTTCATTATTTTCTCCCCGAGTTTCCTTGCGACTCTGTTCATAATCATTTCTATTACCATTACACACAGAAGTGGTGAGAAAGCACTACCCTGCTTCACTCCATTTTTTATTTGGAGCCTCTTCTTAACATAATTCATGTTATCTTCATACGTGCCCTTTACTATCATCACAACTCCTCTTCCCACTTCAGCCTCCTCCAGCACTTTCCAAACTTTATTTCTATCCACGCTATCATATGCCTTCTCCAAATCCTACCATTACCAAGTATTTACCAAATTCATACCTTCTTTCCATCAGCTCTCATATAGCAAAGATCAAATCTATTGTAGGCCTATCTTCCTCTCTCTACCTCTATTTCATTTTCTTTCTTATTCTCTTTCCCAGTATCTTATATATCATATATTTTTGTATGGTGGCACAGGGCGTTATTCCCCTAAAGTTGTTCACTTCTTCCAGTCTTTCTGTACCTTGTTTTCCTCCTTCCATATCACTCTTAGCACCGTGCTAATTCTTCATGTTCCTTTCTTTCATTCTCATCCCTTTCCTCTTCTGGGTTGAACATCTTCTGAAAATATATCATCCATAGTTCCTTTTCTTCTTCTCCTATCTTTATCGTTCTTCATCCATTATCTAACTTGTTTTTTCTCTCACATACTCTTTCTTACTTGGCTATATAACACCTTCTTAATTCCTCCCACTTCCTTTCCAGCATTTCTGCCTATTTTTGCATCCAATCCTTCCTGGCTTCCCATACCACTCGCTTTGCTCTTTTCTTATTCTCCCTTTCTTCTTCTATTTCCTCATTTCTTTTCTTAAAACTCCTTCTGAATTATTTATTCGTCTCCTCTACTGTTTTCTTTTTCCTCTAGTTCCATCATGGTGTCTTCTTCCATTTCCTCTTATCACGTGTCCTCCCACATACCTGCTCTGCAGCTCCAACTGAACTTTTATTGAACCTTTACGATTTAACCTCTACACGTTGTGTCTCATCTTTGGGTGTTAAGCTTCTTGCCTTCTTAGATACAGCTCTCTTTTCACTTCATTTTTTAGTCTACATACCCTTAGTCTTCTTTCTTGTTTAACTACTACTCTTCTCATACATTACCATGCCTTTATGTCTTCCACTAATAACCTGTGGTCACTAAGGATACACCTGGTATTTACATGTTGCTGATACATTCTATAAACTCTTTGCAAGTCTCAATAATCATAGTTTGGGCTTTATTATTTTTTGAAGCTTGATGTTTATAGTCTGCCTTTTCAATGACAAAATTGGAGGTTGTGATAGCTACTCCATTGGGAAAGGAGTAAGTTCCATTCTATTCTTTTATTTTAAGTGTTTACATGTTCATATTTTGTTATTAGGACTGACACCTTTGCTTAGTCGCCAGCATTTCTGTATACTGAACTAAGAATCCTGGGTTTGATTCGTGGCATGGCTGGAAAATTTATTATTGGTTAAATGTGGGTTTCCCATTTTACAGTGATGAATTAATGGCTGGGGGCTGGTTGTTGATTTTGTTCTAGATATAAGTTAGTTTATAAGTCATGTACTGATATAATTAGACAGCTTAGAAAGTGCACGTTAAATACCTCAAATAAATGACCAAAAAAGTTTGTTTGGAAAACTTTTACACTATAGTTTAAAGGCAATTTAAGAGCCCATTCACAGCCAATTAACTGGGATACTAAATATACAATCATGCTCGAACTGGAAATCACATCAAAGTGCATAAGTGCAGTTGTCTGCATTCTTCACATGACAACAAATAAATTAGATTCAATTAAATAGTCTTTTCATTTTAAAATAGTTATTTTCAAAATTTTCTAGTATTATATTTTAAATATTGTAAAATGGATTCCCTGATATCAATTCTACTTTATTCTAATGAAAACTACAGAAAACCATACATTGATGCAACAACTGGTTCCATTTATATTACCTACCAAAATTAAGCTTTATCCATGGGGAGAGTGTGGGTCTTTATAGTAAAACTGATTTAATTTAATCCTATGTATCATTATATTCTATTGAACCATTTATTATTTTAGTATTAGTTTTATAATGAATTATTTGCTAGTTTCACAAAGCCAGGATTGTAAGTTTCTCATCACCCAGAAGAAGGTGGTATGTAAGCCACGTGCTTGTGTTCTAGGATTGTGAGCATGATGTACTACTCTTTGCTCAGAAAGAAGCCCAACGTCTGACAGCAGAGGTGGGACGTCTCACCAAGCTGCAAGAGGCTAGTAATGCTGAGGTGAGGGGGTTCTTGGAGGCTTGGTGGTGGGACGACTTCTGGCAGGCCTGGTAGTAGTGGTGGCATAAGCTCAAGGACACTTTCCTTTGTCACTAAGTAAAGTTCACACGCACTAAGACTACGATGTAAATAATCAAACAAACATCATTTTAATCTCTCATATTCATAAACTGATATTGTGTAGGGTTCTTTTGTTTCATTATTACTTATTATACTTTTTTATATTTCTTTTATAAGAAAACATATATCTAAAAAAATTAATTCTTGTGTTTTTCCCTCCTTTAACTGCATAATTTTAGTAGATATCGATGATAGGTCATCGTGTGTTTAAATGTGAAGAGACACTTGAAACGTTTTTCCAAATCACTCCCATTTGAATAACCAAATCTATATTTCTCAGCCATTAATGTAGCAAATATATTTTAATAATGGCTTTGCAGAGTAAGCTTATAGGAGAGAAAAATGTATTTTAGTCCAATGGTTTCCAAACTTTTGCAGGGTTGAACACCAATCTTGGTATCTAAGACCATATCAACCCCTTGATAACCTACAAGCTTTCATATCCTAGTTTTTGAATTATTAATTTCAGCAAATATTACTATCTGTCCAGTCTATCCATGTTTAATTACATTTGTGGGGTAGGTATAATGTAAAGGAAATATATCTTTATTTTTCTGGAGGAAGAAAAGGGAAATGTCTTAGAAAAAAGATTACATTAAGGAATAATAAACGAAATATGAAACACTTCAAATTTCTAACTGTTTATGATTCTTATGTTTTTTATAGGGTATATAAAGTTACTGAAGCATATTTTGGGGAAATATTAGCTTATTAAAATATAATTTTTATCAACTTTTTAACAAGACTGTAGAAACACACTACAATAATGTAAAGTGAGGGTTAAGGAAGCCAACTTGAAAGGATAGTTAGGTTAGGCCTAGATATAAACAAACACACTTCTCTATTTTCTCTCTACACTTTTACACTTCCCACTTCTTTAAACTTCCACAGTTGCACATTTTTTTGAATTTTAGGAAATATTTAATTTTCAAATGAAGAGACATTAATAAAAAAGTAATATTTCCGAAAATTCAAACTAATGTGCAACTTTGGAAGTTTTGAAGAAGTGTAAAAGTGTAAGAAGAAATGTAGAGAGGAGTGTGTTGTTTCCTATCCAGACCTAACCTAACTATCCTTTCACGTTGGCTTCCTTCACTATCACTTTACATCACTGTACAGTGTTTCTACACAGCCGTGTTATACATTTACAAGCCATCATGCTATTATTCATTTTACTAACTTTTTTAATAATTGTTAGTGTAATTTTAATTACCTTAAAGACATGAGTGTTCTTAATTTTACATTGTGTTTTTTTAAGTGTTATTTCTAATTTAAAAACCCATATTTCCATTTCCTAACTTTTTTCCAAAAGTATTTATATTTATAAAAAATGAGTGTCATTCATATTTTAATTTTTTTAATTTCAAATTTAAGGATGTTTTATAATAAAGGAAATTGATAAAACTTAAGGAAAAGGAAAAATAAACTGCTAAGAGTAGATTTGATGAAGAAAGCCCACCTAGGGAAAGAGAAAGAAGATGTCACCTTTGTGCATTGGATTCTTTCCCTGGGTGGGCTTTCTTCATCAAATCTACTCTTAGCAGTTTATTTTTCCTTTTTATTTAGTTTTATCACTTTCCTTTATTATAAAATTATTTAGCCATTGGACCACCTCATGTTTAAACAAATTTAAGGATGTGATATCTACATCTAAAATAAACAAATATATACTCTTAACATTTTAAAATTATGAATATACTCGAACTTGACTCCAACCCGGGAGCTTTTAGAAATACTCGACTCGAGTGAAAAAGCCCACGCTCGCAGACCCCTAGTATTTTGGATATTATGTTTGCAGCGCTACTAGCCTAAACACGATACTGCTACAGCAAACTAAGTCAGCAAGCAATTTTTAGTCATAAGAAACCTAAACAGTAACTTAACAGTTCTTATCATTTTAAGCACTTACATTTCTCTTTGAATTTTGAACCTTCCTATAATCATTATAATCACTCTAAAAAGTTAAAATAAAGTTACAACCTCAACAAGTATTACGACTCCACCTGAAACATGCCACAACCCCCAAGTTGGAAACCAATGGTATAGTCTGATCACTATGCTTCATCTATCAGTTCCCCATAAGTATTTTTTTTACAAGTGAATGTTAATCAATTCCAAATAAAGTTGTGCAATTTTAGCTCAAAGAACAATTTTGTGTGTGTAGGGCATATAAAAACATTTTGATACCCTAGAATGCGACTATAAATTAAAAAGAAAGTAAACAACATTCCCATAAGTGCAATATGTTTTGTAAAAAGTTGAATGTTTCTTCTTTCAAGGGTGTTTGATGTGACTACAAGTGAGTTGTATTTCTTAGCTAATTTTGTATAGTTCGATGTAGAGATTTATATATATGCAATAGCTTGTAGGCCTAAAGCAATTGGGTTTATTTGTAAATAGAGTTTGCTTTGTATTTTTATTTTCTTACTATAGTTGTGTAAAATATGAAACACAGCATTTAAGTTTGAATTGTTCTTAGAATGTTTATATACATGTTAGTCAATTTTAGTTCTAAGGCAAAATTTATTTTGATGTAATAAATGTATTAGATGTTTCAGCTCATTGGTAGCTTTATTGTTGGTTGTCAGTAGTTTTTCACTTTTGAATTATCCAGTAAATTATTGGTTTTATGGTTCATTTACCAATCCAAGTTATATTCCATCAAAAATGAAATGTTTTTTGATATAATATTTATTTCAAGTTTGAGTATATGTGGGGTACTAAAAATAATGGTTTCAGAAAAAAGAAGTTTGACGGTGAAGCTGTGGATGAAAATTCTCAAAATTAGAAGACAATTTAAAAAATCAACTTTTTCCATCCACTTTATTGGTAACATGATAGGTTTCCTTCAAAGTTGTTTTACTCAGCTCTCATTTCACGACAAAACATGGGGAATTCATTATGGCTACAATATAAAATAATTTCCAGAAAAAGATCAACTACTAAATTCCTGCTCAAAGCTAGAGCGTATTCTCTGTAAAGATACAATCTTTAGAGTCTGAATCGGACATTTATGGATTCCTGTTGTCAGAGGAGCTAAGACGTTTTCAGATCACAATATTTTGGATATAATATCAATTACAACACTGAAAATGCAACAACATAAAGGCCCTAAACAAAACAAAAACGCACGGGCTGTTTCCAAACATACGGATAGCCCCTTCGCATCCTATTGACCATACCAACCACTCTAGTCAGTGGAGAGTGAAGTTTTATTAAGTTAAAAGTTATTTAACCTTATTTCCTACAAAAATTTTTGGATCAATTTCGAATTGAATCTCATGCTATATTCATTTTATCAAGTTTGACATTTTATTTTAAAAAATATGTTCAAATCTTAGTCAAATAATTAATTTTAGGCTTACTCTGATAATGTTTCTAATCGAATTTGTGTTGAATATTTTACTTTATAAGTTTTCGAATTCAATCCAATAATAAAACATTTCAACAATTTTTACAGACACTTTAGACACATTTTAGGTTCATTAAAAAAAAATAGTAATCAAAGTACCGGTTTCAAAAAATGAAAAATCAATTATAGATCACACCTCTTTGTTGAGCAAAGTGTAAAAGTTTATTAATATTTAAAAAAATTTGGGCTTAGCAACTTTTTTTAAATTCGATGTATTCACTGTCACAAAAAAGTGTCCCAGGCGTGATTCCTTTATCCTGGAACTCAAATTAATTAATTTATTTATATTTACTCGAGCAAAAAATTCACATAACTGGTTTCCAGTCTGATTAACTTAATTTGTTAAGCAAGTATGAGCTATAAATTCAAATTTTGATCTAAGACCATCGAATCTGAATCTATGATTTATTTAGACCTGAAATTTTAAATCAAATACTAATATTTCCAAATTAAAGATTCAAAATTTTGAATCAAATCCTAATCATTGTAAGAACCGGATTCAGATTCAAAATTTCAAAGTTTTCACACAGCCTTAATAGTATCAGTACCTATAAACAACATTAATAATATAGTAAGATGTTAACGACATTAATTTAAAAACATATGTTTATATTTGCTAAAAGATGTTCCAAATATCCATTCAATCAAAGTACACTATAAAGTACCCACTTCCTCCAAATTTTTAAACATAAATATTCAATATTTGCTATTTTCAAAAGTTTGTTTGCCTTTATAAGTCAACAATAGGACAAGGATTCACTAAAAATAAAATATTATAAAGAGTGGTACTTATTTACAATAATGGAACTAAAAAAATTGATAGAGTAATTAAATTAAATTAAATTAAATTAAACATAAATTAATAGTGTGTGAGGGTGAAATAGTCCTAAACCTACCCTCTTCTCTTGACACAAAGTGATAGACAAAAGTATAAACAAATCTTTTATTGTACTTTGTGACTCAGTCACACATCTGTATTATTCTGTACAATGGGGTGACATACTCCTCTAAAGGGTGTTGCAAACTTTTACACATGTGCAGATTACAACTCCCAACAGCTTTTGTATCCGATTTCATTTGTGATAGTAAAATGAATTAGTGCCTGATGGCTTGGAAATGTATAACAAGACAGTGTAGAAACACTGTACAATAATGTAAAGTAATTGTAGTGAAGGAAGCCAAACAGAAAGGATAGTTAGGCTAGGCCTAGATAGAAAAAATAACCTGAAAGGATAGTTAGGTTTTTCTATCTAGGCCTAACCTAACTATCCTTTCAGGTTGGCTTCCTTCGCTACAATTACTTTACATTATTGTACAGTGTTTCTACACTGTCTTGTTATACAATTTCATTTGTGGAAATGCTCGACATACATTACAGTTTGAGATTGACAAGTGGAACCCAAAGTACATTATTATTGACTCTCTATGGTTTAGAAATGTATTTATTTCCTCTCATTTTAAAATGTAACCTGTAGTAACAATGGATACTAGCATGCTTTGCCACTGATATTATTTTATTATTAATATTTGTTTTTAAAAGGTACACAAATGTTTACACAATATTTGTCACATATTTAAAAACAACGAATGATGGTTTTTTGTAAATGTTTATTATGTGTATGCCACATTAGTAAATTGCTTTGCTTGTTAGGAGATTATCTTGAAAGAACATTTTGAAATCACATTTTGGGATACCAAAAAGTAAATAAGAGATAAAGTTTTTCATCTTATTTGTAATTTATCTGTTTTTTAAAAATTCAAGAACTGTTTATTTAAAATTGGTTTGAAAAACATAAATGAATAAATAACTTTTGTATCATTAAAAAAATATACATCTTTTTAAGGTTCAGATTTGTTGATAATATATTAAGTGAAACCAAACCTTTCCTTTGTTTTGTTTCCTAATATAATATTATACACCCTTCCAAAATATGTACATTTTGTAACAAATGACATGATGTGGTTTGTTGCCAGGGTACGCAAAGGTTTAAACTGTACCTGTGAATTGTTCTAAACATTCAGTGGAACACTAATTATTCAGGTCATCATCATCATCATCATCATCATTCAACATTTCCGCCTCTGCGGGTCGTCTGGCACATCCTCTTCCATTCCTGTCGATCTTTCCAAACTTCTCCCTCAGCCATGTGTCTCCAGTCCAGCTTCCATGTCCTTATGCGCTTGGTCCATCCATCTTGTCCGTGGTCTTCCAATAGGTCTTCTACCCTTCTCTTTGTTCTGTAAAGCTTTCTTAGGCATTCTATCCTCTTTCATTCTCATCACATGACCTAACCACATCAACCTTTTTCTCTTCAGTGTCTCTTAACTTTTAAATTATCCCTAATTCAGTTATCATTGAAAATACATCCCGCAATGAGATATGTCAGTATGATTGATCAAACGGAAACTGTGTGGATAAGAACAGTTTTTAATAAGGCAAGGAAGCTTGGGGAGGGGTGACTAAATACAATGACTTGATGGTATGAGGGGGAGAAGGAAGAGGAAGTACANGAAATCTAGCACAGCAAAGTGTGAATTTATGATAAAGACAACTAAGAGGATAAGTAAAGCTATAAAGTTGGATGGAGTACAGCTGAGAAAGGTACAGAATTCAAAGTATCTTATAAGCATGATTGAGGCAAAGGGTTGGAGTAGAGAAGATTTAATAAGAAGAGGGATTATCCATTCAATATCTAAGGGCTGCACAGTGACTCGAAAGAGTGTTTTGTTTGGATCTTCATTCCGAACTTCCTCTTCCTCGCCATTAACTTCCACCCTCTCACTTAATCAGATTTTAAAACCAATTGGTAGCGTCCCATTAGTTAGTAATAGCGTGTTTCGGTCTGAAGTGCTGTGTTGTATTTTGTATTGAACTACCATTGTTATTTTTTAAGGGAAAAGATTGCCATTTATGTGATATAGCTTGAGGAGCAGAGCTTTATATAATCTGATGCTAGCAATGACAGTGAGTAAAGCAAATATATAGTATATACATTCAAAGATGTCATACAATTGTTTTGGGAATTTAATATTGTTAGCTGCAATCATACTGTGCTATTATAAACACTGGACATGCCTTGCATGTCGGAACTATCACCACATTTTAGCCTTGAGGAGAGTGACTAAGGTAGCTATAATTGCATCAACTTTTGACTCAGATAGTCACATTTTTAAACACTTTCATTATGTTTGGTCCTCAATTGACCAAAATATATTTTTGAGAGTAAAAGACGGCTCATTCCTCAAAGCACTGACTGACTTGATTGAATAGAATTTTTCTTAAATCAATCAAACATGTGTATTGCATGCCCTATTACAGTATAACGTTCATCCCATTAGTGAAATTAGCTAATCGAATTCAATCTTAATTTGCGTTTATTCTATAAACCTACTCAACCATGGGAAGACTATTGTGAGTTTATAGAGATAACATTCATTTCCATTTTCATTAATCTTTCAAGAGGTGTATTCTTCAAAGCTCTGGTAAGTTCACCTAACAAGATAAATAGTGAAAATAACTACTATACTACTACAAAATATACATGTTTAATTGACTTGGCTTCAAAAATAATTTCAGCTTCGACTTCGCTTGAAAAAATCCTGCTTTGACAATCACTAATCTTATACAGTAAAAATATTGACAGCTAAATACTCTATTTATGTTCACTTATTGGCATTTTAAACTGCTATAACTTATAAATTAATATCTATATGAAACAATCTAAAGTAATTGAATTGCATACTCTGATGATAAAACATTTATGCAATGAAACATAATCTAAGTGATTTTAATGTACACATTTATATGAATAAGCACAAAAGAATATTTTTTCAAGCATAAAACAATAATAACCAACAATATTCAATCTTTGATTTGGTTTCGAGAATATTTCACATGTTCAATTCAAGTTAGCTTTGAATTGACAAAGTAGACTTCGCACATCTATTGATAATTATTTAATTTTACTATATACTATAAAGAAATATTCAATGTTTATACCTTTGTTAATTAAAAAACAGGTTTTTTGGTTTAATTTAAAGAAATAAATACTAGGCTTTTAAATACAAACGAGCTTTCACAATTTTTTCAGTAAATTTATATTTTATGCATAAAAATTTCAATGTGAGGACAAAATTATTGAATTTTTTTTTGTATTTATATTCATTAAAATATGGATGTCCTTAGTGTATATATTAGCTCTACTCGTGTTTGTATTGCATGTTTTGTGACTACATATGTAGATAACCTCACTTCACGAGAAGATTCACAAATTGAGAGTTGGAGCTCTTTCTTCAAACAGCCAAGTCAAGTGTGCTGCTCAAAAACTTCGACAAACCTTGGATGATAACACCATGCTAAGGGCTTTAATAGAACAGCTCAACAATGAAAATAAATATCTTGGAAATGAGGTTTGTCTCAATAATGGTATAACATGCTTTTTTTATTTGCTACATCAAATTTAAATTTTTTTGTTAGCCAATTGAATTTTAAATTTTGGCATTTTGGTCTTTAGCTCCATAAAAAGTTGTGTTGTCAAAAATAAATGTTTATTCATTTGGTTACCAATATACAAAATAAATGGCAGGGGAAATTTGAGGAATAGAAAAATAAATCACAGTTTTCTATGAAAACGTGTAGGTATTGTTCAAGTTTAACAATCTACTAGGATAATAATATAAAACTTACCAATTCTTTATACCCAATATATATTTGAAAATGTTTGTACAAACAGGACAAGCCTCAACAGGGCTGTACACATGTTTTGTTTATAGGGCTCATATCCGGAAGGCCATGTCTCAATTCTGACAAAGTTCACTGTCTTTGATAGCCATTTTCATAATTATTAATAGAAAAAGTAATAATAAGACCACCATTTATCTTTGAGGCTGTGTTTCAGAGGGATATTCAGATATTTTGGAGAATTAAGGGTTGAAGTTTGGTTAAATGTTTTTGAAATAGTGGCTGAAAAGTGCTGCAAAAACACTTAACTGAGCACAAGTTGAGTAAAATTTAAAACAAACTGGTAAAGGTGTCTTAAAATACACAAATAATAATGTATTAAGTAACATTGAAAACAAAAAAATACCGTTTTTATAATATAATGAAATAACAAAAATACCTAGCTACAATGATTGACTATTATAGTTTATGTTGCTCAGTAAAGTTGAATGACAATATTTAGTTCAATCGCTTTTCTACTGTAATCATAACTAAAAGTGACAATTTTATCAGAAATCATATGTGGACAGATATCATATCAAATTCATAAATCATAACTCTCACTCTTCTTTTAAAATATTGCAAAATCCAAATTTTTAGTATTCATAGAGTAAAACAGGTTCATCTATAGTTTTGTTATGTTATTAAAAATATTTAAACAAACAAAAATTGAATAACATTTTCTTATAAAAAAAATTATATGTAGGCTACATTTTCCAATAGCATGTTTTTAATAGATATTTTAGGATTAAAAGTATAAAGGGGAGGGGCTGCAACTCCTCCACTTGATACACAACTGTTATGGTTGTCACTCGTAGATGTTGAGCTAATCATACAGTATCTCAATACATAATGAAACAAACATGCTAGGATATTTATTATCAGAATGTTTATTTTTATCTTACTTGTCCAATGTATTTTGTCCAAGGCTGTTAATATTTACTTTTAAATTAATCATTTCAGCCTAAAAGGTACTGTAACATACTTATTTAACTACACCTATCAATGCTGGAATATCTTTATTTGGGATATAAAACCAAACAATTGTGTCTAAATACAGCCAACTATATTGATCAAAAAGACTAGTTACATTTAATTTCAAAGTATTTTTGTACCAGAAACTAGGTTGACTTTGACCATTGACATTGACTTATAACTTAAAATGAATTAAAAGTGCTAATATTCTGACATTGCATTGTGTAAAGATAGGTTGAAAAAANAAAAACTTTTTCTTGTGACCTACATGATACCAAATATCATATGTATGGGAATTAAAACTGTTAGCTCTAATAGTACACAACTAAGGAATTAAATAATCATTTATTTAATTACTAATCAAATAATTTACTCCTTAACCCTTAATTGAAGATCCCTATTTACAACATAATTTGCATGTTTTTATGATAAAATACAAATTATGTTTATGTGGTGAAAAAGTTAGAAAAATTAAATTCTTTCTGAAATGACTATTTCTAAAATTCATAAACAACCACAGTAATTATTTCCACTAAAATTGAAACTTTAGTTTTATGTTTTGCTATATTTTTGTAATTTCCAAAAATGTGTGGAATTAAAAGACTCGCAAAAAAAACTAAACTACAGCCAAGTGTTGAACATAGTAAACCTGACTAATATAAACTATTTGGTGGATTGTATACTCTATTAGGATAAAATCATTACTCCAGCATACTTGCTTAAGACACCATAATTCTAAAACTGTTCCTATATCCATATTACAGTTTGACCTACTACTACACCTACAAATAATAAAGCTCATCAACCATTTTAGTTTTTGGTTCATACAATTTTCAAAAGATCTAAATGTAACTAAATCAGACCAAATAGTTGTGCATATTATGTATACTCTACACACGCTCCTTTACTTCTACTAATAGTCTTAGTGATAGGTATTGCAATAAAAACAGCTGTAAAGCGTCATTTTTTTATTTGCTGTATTTAATGTGCCCTTTAATTCATCCCTGTAGAAGGGGAAAACCACATTTCATCAATGATAGATTTTGCAGCCATGCTGGGAATCGAACCCAGAACCATTAACTCAGTAGGGAGACATGCTACCTACTAAGCTGAACTGTTAGACCACCAGACATTCTTCTCAAAATTATCCATATGCTCGACTGCCTGCACTAGCTACTGGTATGTACCATTATTGTCTAACACGAGAACATACTGAATGAAGTAAAAGTTATGAAACTGTACTTACAATTTAATGGCGAGATTAAAAGTGATCACATTGTGCCCTTAATGCATCCATTCAGGGTTCAAGCATGTAATATAAGTCTATGATATTAACTAACACCTGCCATAGAATCATGTAATATAAGTCTATGATACTAACTTACACCTGCCATTGAATCATGTAATATAAGTCTTTGATACTAACTCACACCTGCCATTGAATCATATAATATAAGTCTTTGATAATAACTCACATCTGCCATTGAATCATATAATATTAGTCTATGATACTAACTTACACCTGCCATTGAATCATATAATAAAAGTCTATGATACTAACTCACACCTGCCATTGAATCTTATAATATAAGTCTTTGATACTAACTCACACCTGCCATTGAATCATATAATATAAGTCTTTGATAATAACTCACATCTGC
>CABFWB010006609.1:0-31697 GCA_902151455.1 Timema bartmani
TTATTATTATTATTATTATTATTATTATTATTATTATTATTATTGGGTGTTGTTCTCGGTTCTGTCGGGGTAAAGTTAGTAAAAGGTATTTATTTACGTAGTTTAAATATTTTTTCTAAGTTGAAAAGTCGTCCCCTAAAAGTAGAGAGGGTGAGTTACGGATGCTTACACAATTTTCAGTGAGCTCCGTGAATAAATTTGATATTATTAGCATAATATAATCGTAGTATACAGGATGTACCACTGTATCATAACATGTAGGATCCACGTCAGTGGTGGAAAGGAGACACAAAAACAATGAAAAATGTCCATATAAACATTTGTCCCATTTGATCTTATTTCCGAGCTACAGCCCAATGATTCCACTAAACTGTTTGTATACCACACTCGATATATCTCGACCTGTTGACCAGGTATGTTCTATGGATTATTCCAAACGCCTGGTATTATTGAAAAAGTGCGGCATTCTATGACACGACTGCAGGTTTGCATTCAGGCTGAAGGCGACCATTTTGAGCTATTCCTGTAATGTTAAGCTACACTGGAGTACAAACATGACTATAGCTCGGAAACAAGGTCAAATGGGACACTTATCATATGAACGTTTTTTATGTTTTTGTGTCTCCTGTCCACCGCTGAAGTGGATCCAACATGTCAGAGGACACTCTGTATATGCAGCTATCTTGTTCGAGAAGGGACTGGTGATGCAATAATATATAAATATATATATATTTTTAGCACCACGTCTTACTACCTGTTCAGGTTATACGCCTATGTACTAAATACACTAGTGGGTTAGGGATTAATTAAGGCTTAATTTAGAGGAAATGCACCCGAATTTGCATGGAGGTATAGTGGCAAACCATTTAGGAAAACTAGCCTCAGCGCACCCAACCAGGATCGAACCCCGATCTCCCCGTCTTCGGCAGTCTAGTTCAACATGAGATTAGTGCGTTAGACCACGTGGCCACCGAAGCGGGTAGTAATAACTATTACTATTTTTTAAAAAATCAATAACAAACACTCATCGACATGGGTGTGCGTAGGGGTGGATGGGAGTTGGGGCTCACATCACCTCCGCCCTCCAATTAAACTTAAGGACTCATTAACTGTTGATGTGGGAAATGTCCTAAAATATAAATTCGCATATATTTGTACTGTAGCAACCAATAATAATTACAGTAAAACGCCGATTATCTAAACCCCGATAATCCTGGCAGGGGAGAGGAAGACGATATATTTGTATTCTCTTTTGTAATCTGAAGAAAATTTTGTAATTTGTTAAATTTCCCTCCTACCAAAATCCTACCCTCTGTGTCCTTTTACGAACCTGTAATCAAACTAAGGATCCTTTATACCCTGTGGTCGGGTGCCCTGACATTTTAAGTTCACGGTACACTTAAAAATAATATTTTCGAAACACACTGTTTTCATTTAGTTACGCGCGATGGCAGCAGGGAATGTTTCACGCACGCACCCAGCCCAACTGTTGTACGGTAAATCAGAACTAGGAAAATAAAGAACTCATTTATTTCGGAATTAAATTCAAATGTTTCAAGATTAAAGGTTGGAGTTCTTTTTCTGTGCCCACTTATTTAACATTTGGAAATATTTCGTTCGGACCATTAGTAATTTGGGTAAACCATTACTATTAATTGAAATGTGACACCTGGACAGGGGAATTGAACCCAGGACCATTGACTTAGTACTCCAATGCTCTAGCCACTGATCTATCCAGGAATCTTTTCGTGCCCAGGGTAAGTCTTCACTCATATTTGAAGGCAGAGTCTGGGATGGACGTACAGAAATCGTCAGCTGCATATTATGAGCGATCAATTAAGATCACGAGCTATCAGATAACGCGGCCACCTTCGATTCGGTTGACGTCCATCACAGACTCTGCCTTATAATTTGAGTGAAGAACGACCCTGATCATGGGACGATTCCTAGATAGCTCAGTGGTTATAGCATTGGCGTACTTAGCGTAAGTTCTCGGGTTCGATTCCCGTGTCGAGGTGTAATTTAAAAAATTAAAGATTATGATATTTAGATGCGGCTATAACCGTAATTAACAAATATAATAGCTTGGCTATTTGATCAAATATAAAACATAACTAGCTTCACGCGAAAGCTTTTGATTTTGTCAGCTATATTAAAAATACGAGTAAGTGATGACGTACGGCTTCCACTTGTACCAATTTTATTCGCTTTCTTATTGAACAGCGATGCTACTCTTTGGGCTGTGGCCGCACGGAACACCTAATTTGCCGCCGTGGCACATCGTTTGCGGAAAACTGCCCCAACCCACTCAGCCACGGGGACAGGCCATCGACGTGTTCCTGTGAAAGCGAGCACGGAAGGGTATCAGTATCCGACGGTGTCTTGAAGCCCTTCATCTGACGACTCTATCATCGTCCATCCAACCCTCCATATCGTCTTAAATCCCTGCTACGACAAGAGAAGCCCTGGGAAAGACGCGTGTGGCTCTACTTTAAGGAGATTCGAGCCATCTAGGTTCCACAAAATAATTCGAGGAAAATTATTACAAAATGTGAATTTAATTTGTTGGCGAAGATACGTGGATAATAATTAGCTTTTCGCAGACACACGTGATTTAATCCTTTGTTTGGATAGAGTCGAGACTTAGGCTTAGGTTTAGCTATGCTTGTATGTTTAGAAAAGTGTATATTTAATCATGTATTTATATTGAGATTCACATTTGGTAATTTGTTTAGAAAAGGCCTTGATTCAAACATTTATTTAGAGGGTCTAAATTTAATAAATCTTTTAGTTAGAAGAAGACCATTAATTAAACATTCGTTTGTGGAAATTAGATGATTTTATAGTTATTTTAGAAAAAGGCAGTTATTTAATTGTTTGTTTCAGAAGAAGGCCCTAATTTAATGTTTAAGTAGGGATGAGGAGATTATCTTAGTAGAGGAAATATAATTATTTTTCATCACCGTGTCCTACTACCTGTTCAGGTTATACGCATATGCACTAATTAGGCTAATGATCTAGGAATGAGGAAGATTGAATTTAAAGGAAGTGTACTTTTATTTGCGCGGAGGTGAATTGGCAACGCAACATTCTTTTTTTTAATCCCCCTCAGTACACCCAACCGGAATTCAAACCCCCCAATCTCCCTGTCATTGGCACTCAAGTCTATTGCGAGAGTGATGATTTAGGGCTCAGATCATAAGGCCACCGAAGCGGGTGAAATGTAATCACTTTAGCGTGATGAGAAGATGTGGAAATCCAACCACGAAGAAAAATCACGCGGGAAATACTTTCGCAAACGTGCCCGATCAATCCAAACCCGACCTTCAAAAGGTACCAAGTGTGCAATGCTAGTCTAACGTCTCAGACTACTCACCCGGCTAAGTCATCGAGCGGTTGATAGAATATACATAGTAAAAGTATTCGGGAAAGATTGATTAACGTGGCCATCTTCCCCTTAGGGGCCAACGTAACTTAAGACTCTTAGTGACACTCTCCCAAGTTAAAGAAATCCTTGTACAGCTTCTAGTCTCACAGTATGTCGAGGGGGTCTGCCCTTGGTTTCATGTTTGTTCAGGGAAGGAAAATGTTGTGGAAACGCTCGCGGGACTTAGGCCGCGATATTTCCTCCCACCCCTCACCTCACTCCCCTCCCCTTTATTCCCCGCTCTCTTCTGCCCTTCCTTTCAAACTAGACGTGTACTGTACAATGGCTTTGGTTTGTGTACAGCCAAAAGCAATATAGGTCTGTAAGATTTTATTTGTGATGGAAAGGTAAACCTAGAACCTGTAAGCTCGCGATTCACGTATTATTATTACCATTATTATTATTATTGTTATTATTATTATTATTATTATTATTATTATTTTTACTATCCCCATACCCCTTTCCAATACATATCCTACATCGGTGGGTACGTAGTCTAAGGCGTCATGCGTATCTAGTATTTTTTTGACAGTGACGAGTAGTTTGAGGTTTGAATCTCGTCCGAGTGTAGCCTACTAACGATGCTTTTTATTTTTTTAAATCCCACTATCCCCTTCATACAAATGCTGATACATTTACGCTTAGCTCCATCATCCTCATCCCTACTTCATTGGTGTAGTTAACTGCGGATAGGCTGGATGGGTAGTAAGACATTTTTTCCCTTGCTCCAAGTCTCTCTATAAGTCTGGACAATCCGCATTTAACTACACTAATGGGCTAGGGATGGGTAAGACATACTCGGGATAAAATGTACCTGCAATTTCAAAAGGAGAGTGTAAAATCACCTAGGTAAAACCGGTTTAAGTACACTTAACCGGGATTTGAAACCTGACCTCTTTGTCACCAGCCAACAAGACTAAACTGGTTTGACGTGAGAATCATTTATTCATTTTGCCAGTGACGAGAAGGTCATGGTTTCAATTCCAGCCGGCTGTACTGAGAATAGTTTTTTCTAAATTGTTTCTCACTCTTGATTCACGCAAATGCGGATACATTTTTCAAAAGTATACCTTCTTCATCCCTACCCCATTAGTGCAATTCAATTCGGATAAGCCGGATGGGCAATACGTGCTAAAGAATCATTTTTAAAAAACTTTTGGGAGATAAAACAACAACTGACCACTTCAGCGACGTTTATATGTTTCAATGTTTCTCTAACTGTAGTACCTCTAGGGAAACGTTAATGGTTTTAGGGATCAGGAAGGTTGAATTTAGAGGAATTTTACCCGCATTTGTGTGGAGGGAGAGTGGAAAACCATTTTGGAAAAACCACCCTCAGTACACTCGACCAAGATTCGAACCTCAATTTCCCCGTCATCAGCAGTCTAGTCTACTGCAAGAGTAGCGTGTTAGACCATGCGGTGACCGAAGCGGGTAAAGTTTTACTACTCATCAAATTTTCGTTATCTTAATAAGTCTGATAAACAAATTAACGTGAATGTAATGACGTCCTGGGCTTTGATAAGCCTTCAACTCTGTCAAAGCTTTCTTTAGCATGCCACAAAAGCTTTATTCAAACAGGGAGCTTTTGGTCAGGCCATGGACTCAAAAAGGGTATACGAATGGTGAAACTTTGGGAAACCCTTATCTATATAAATCTCCCCAAACCACTTCAGTGGCCTCATGGTCTAAGGAAGCGGTTGGCAACCTATGGTCTGCGGGTCACGTCCGGCCCGCCTACTGATTTTATCTTGCCCGCCAAAGATTTAGCAAACACTGTGTTCATAATAATAGATCGGTTGCTATATGAGAAATAAAAATGATCTATTTTTTTTAAATCAGCCAATCTATTTTTTAAATCATTTGGCTTGCGATATAAAAAAAAGGGTAGCTGACCCCTGGTCTAATGGTTCCCTTTCGCAACAGAGTTGACTGCCAATGATGGGGATATCGGGGTTCGAATCTCAGCTGCGTGTATTGAGGGTGGTTTTCTTAAAAACCATTCGCTCTTCCTCCACGCAAATGCAGGTAATTTCCTTTAAATCAAATCTTCCTCATCCCCAACACAATAGCGTAATTAGTACAAATGCGTACAGCCCGAACGGATAGTAGCACGCTGCGTAAAAAAAAAAACTCTTCCATGACTCTAAAACTATTTTCGTTTATTTTCGTACATAAACTATTTCAAAGGGGGCTGTAATATATTTTGTCAGGTTATTTCTGCTAAACATCATAATACGGCAAATTAAGATCACATCCGGTTCTTTATCTGCCTGCCGAAGCGTGAAGCCGGCCTCCTTTGCTTCCCCTTAAAGCCATGAAAGAGCAACTGTGACTAATTGTGTTTACAAACACATCATTATTTGCCGCAGTTCGAGAGGACTTCATGTTCCTATTGTTCGAGAAACTGTGGTCCGGTGGATTTTCTCAATACTACCTGAAGGGAGAACTTTGAAAATGGATCAGTAAACAAAATAAAAGGTACGACACAATTGTAAAAACTTTCTCATACACGTAGTGTATTATAGCTTGGAACAAAATGATAGAAAAATAAGAATTCTGTAAACTAGTCTTACGTAGGCTTTCCTCAGAAAACAAACACATCATTTTATTAATCACAACAAACACAATTGTTTAAACCATTCTAAAAAACTATTCAAACCAATTTTGATTTTTTCCAAAATTTCAAAATTTCAAAAACCACTCTTGGGTAAACTACCCTCAAACAAGTTTTCCACCAAAATACAGTGTTTCTGTTAGGCTGCACATTCCCTAGATATCAATGGTAAACAAAATCGATTGAGCTATTTTCTAAAAAATTTGAATGTTCAAAAATCAGTTATTGGTAAGCCACCCTTAGTTTAAGGGCTAGAGTAAAAATTAAAAAAAGTCCTGGCGCAAAGCCATAATCAAATAAATATACATTTTGAACAAAATTCATCAAAACGTTTTGGATCTAAGCCCAAGGATAGACAGACAGACATGGTGACAGACAATAAATCAAATCGCGCTTGGAGTCGTTAATTTGTATCCAAGTCATTGAATTATTGCACCCTTCTTTCTCCCCTCCCCACCTCTCTTGGTTTCACACCTTACTACCCATCCGGTCTATCTACACATGTAACCACTGATAGGGACTAGAATGAACCTAGTTTTTCTCGGGGTAAAGTGCTCATCTCAAACCCAGCTGAGGTAGAGGGATTTTTCTTGAGCAATAAAAACTGGTAGCACAACCTCCTTCGGAGAGGAAACACAGCCATCTGTACCGTGTCAATTGTGGCATGTAAAAGAACCCTGGAAGGTATGTGAAAATACCTTTCCTGGCAAAATTGGTAGGCTATTTTGCTCTCGCTCATATAAATTCAGTGCAAAAGACAACAAGGAATCATCACACTTATTGAACTCCCTTAATACATGGGATTTCTACCAGATGGTGCAGGGAGCACTAACCAGCAGAAGAGGTGAGTGTACCCTTCCATTAACGTGGAGAAAGAGAGGGGGAAACTATTTTAGTAGAAAAAAAATCTCATTACTCCCATTCTTGGATTTCAGCCTTAACCCCGTCAGCATAAAAATAAAATAAAAGACGAATCTGACGCCTTAATCCGAGTTCCTATCCTGTATTTTTTCTAAATAAACAAAATGTACTCACCTGTGTGAAAAAATAGTTTATCAAGTGCATCTGTTGCCGATAGTTGTAGTTAAAAATAAATGGTACGGAACTCCGCACAGACTTTCTCACTCCATTATTTAATAATGGGGTTATTTACTCAAAATTTGTAATATATGTGAAAAGAAATAATATACACTAGAAAACCTGAGCAAAAATTGCGCTTTACTTACATAAAACCTTTTTTTACTCCCGGTGTTAAAATTTGAAATTTTATTTAAAAAAAATTAAAGTCCTCATTTGTATATTTAGACCAATAAAAAAGATTGATATTGGGTTCACAAAGGTCAACACTTCGTATTAAATTTCAACTTCCGGTTAAAATTTTCGACATTTTATTAGGGGCTGCACATCTTATGGTTATCGCATTGCTATTTAATTCCTCATTTATAAATTTAAACCAATAAAAAAAGGTAAATACTGACTATTGAGTCTAAAATGATAGAGATTGATCATTGTTGTACGAACATTTCCCCTGAGAGATTAAAGGAAAAAGAACAACTTATTGAGAGACTGACTTATTTGCTTACTCTATGGCATTAGAGAATTATTGCGTTACAATTTAAGTAGTATCTCTTCACAACTAAATCTCACAAAATTGTATTAATATATTTGACAATATCTTAGAAACTATTGGTTTTATAAAAATATAATTCAAAAAAAAGTTTATTTTTATTTTTAATAGTACTTAAAAGTTTCAATGATAAGTTGCTTATTATCTCAAATATTTGAGCAGATACTGAAATTTCCGCTTCTGTAAAGGACCCTAATAGATATTTTCATGAGAAAATAAAAAGAGCCATATTGTTTATAATCTTAATCAACGTATAGATACGAATTTTAATCAAAATCGTTAGAGCCTATTTTGGGAAAAATTATACTTTCTTTTTTGCCCGTTATTAATCTACTCTTAATTTTAGGGTTAAACAGGCATACAGACGGCAAAAAAAATTAAGGCTCAGGGTGTCCTGAAACGTTGACATCCATAAACATCTCGGGTTGGATTTTTTTAACGGTTGCAATACTTTACCTTATGTTAGAAAAGTTAAAAAATATATATTTGCGTATATATTGAAAATTATTGGTTTTATAAAAATATGTTTCAATTAAAATATTTGTATTATAAATACACCTACATATTTTCAATTATAAGTAATTTCACTACTCAAAGAATTACGGAGATATGATAAAAAAAAATGTACGCATCAGACCAGAACTCTTAAATTCATTTTGACGAAAAATTGAAAGTAGCCATTTTGTTTATAATATTTATCGATGCTTATAAATTAAATTAAATCAAAATTGCTATAACCGATTTTGATCAAATCAATTTGTTCTCTTTTCATTCTTCAGTAAACTACCCTTAAATTTAGGGTTGAATATCCAATCCCAAAAATCCCTCGGGGCAAACCTATGAAAACCCTAGTTACCAAGTTCTAGCCCCATCGGTAAAATAGTTATGGCTCTACTCTGAGGTACAGACAGACTGGCAGACGGGAAAACAGACAGATGGAAATTCAAAAACAAATTTTTCGAATTCGGGGGGGGGGNTTCATCAAAATCTCGAGCTCGATTTTTTTTACGGTCACAATACTTTCTCTACCTGTAAGACAGCGAGAAAGTAAAAATGTGCATATGTTTGTTAAAAGAGACAAGGTGTGAAATTGTTTTTGTCTACTCTTGAGGGGGAAGGGGAGGAGTTGGTGAGTTATCTATTTGTTTTTGCAAATATAGCCCAACATGTGTCTTTAAAAAAAACACAACTATATTAACATTTAGATAAGCTCTTGAGGCCTAGAAGGTGGGGATTATAGTTGTCTTCAAATTAATCATAGCCCTAGAAGTGTCACTTTTTTTTGCATCTCTTTATTTTATTTTATTCGTTCCATTTTATGTGAGTTTCTTTCATACTTCTTTCTTTTCTTCTCCCCTAATCTCTCTCCTTAACTCATCCTTGCAATAGATGGTCTCATCATCGTCTCTTTTGTTGCAAAGCTCTGCTTCCTCCCGGGTGTGACATCCAACGCCAACTGCTAGTAATTTCGGTTTAGCGGGAGATCGTCCCTCATTTGTTTGGATGCGTCTCATTGGCCTCGTTCGTTTTTATGCCGCTACTCGTTTAGCACGGTGACAGATGGCTATGATGTCGGCGAGCCGTGAAGAAGTCTTCTTCTTCCTCTTATATTATTTAAGTGTGTTTTTTTCCTTCTTATTCTTCTTTGTTGTTTAATCTTTAAAACCAGATTTTTTTTGCTTTATTTTAAAGAAGCTGAGCTACGTAAATTGTACTTGAATACAAAAGCCCCTGTCACAAATAAAATTTAATGTAGAGGCCGATATTATTTCTTGTTGGTTGGAAATAATTGCTTTGGTCAGGCCCACCAAATTCGTTGAACATAAGAGCTACATTGGAAGATATAAAATAATGAGGGGGATGCGTATTTTTTTAGCACCACATATTACTACCTGTTTGGGTTGCACGCCTCTGTACTAATTGCACTAACGTGTTAGGGATTAGGAAGGTTTAATTGAGAGGAAGTGCACTCGAATCTGCGTGAAGGAAGAGTGGAAGGTAATTTAGGAAAGACTACCCTCAGTGCACCTAACCAGGATTGAACCCCCGATCTGCCCGTCTTCGGCAGTCTAGTCTTACACGATAGTAGCGCGTTAGACTATGCGGCCACCGAAGCGGGGGAGGCTGCGAATTAAAAAGTAAATAGTACATGGCACCGCGCAGACTTAATCTTTCTTTTATATTAAAATATATGTATTTATTAAAAATTCGTAAGATTTGTGAGACGAAATAATTTTCCTTTGTTGCAGAAATACTCCACCAAAGGGCATAAAAGAAATAATATTCAGGGTTACAGAAACAAAACCAAAAAACATAATAATCAATTTCATATTTAAAATACCTCAATAAAAATATATATATATTTTTATAGCCCTAAAAATATTGGTTTTATAAAAGTATATTTCAAATAAAATATTGTTGTTTATAGTAAATAGTCTGACATTTTGTTTGTAAAGTTAATCAATGCTTAGATACCAAATTTAATCAAAATAGTAGATCGGATTTCGAGAAAATCTGTTTTCTCTCTCTCTTTCCATTCAGTAAGCCACCCTTAATTTTAGGGATAGCTATCTAGCTCATAAAAATCCTCGGGTAAATTTTATGAAAACCCCAGATACCCAGTTTTAGCCAGATTGCTAAAACAGTTTCGGCTCTAGGTCAAGATATAGATAGATAGACAGACGGCATCGTGAAAACAGTATTTGAGTTTCATAAAGTACTCACCTCAAAACCCGACGTTTGTGGGTTCAAACCCAGCCGGGGTCGATGAATTTTTCTTGAACGATAAAAATCCGTAACATAACTTGCTTTGGAGGGGAAGTAAAGCCATCTGTCCCATATTAATTGGGGCATGTAAATGAACCCTGGAAGGTATGAGAAAATGCCTTTACCAGCAAAATTGGTAGACCTTTTCACGCTCGCTCATAGAAATTATCGTGTGCTGATATAAAATCAGTCAGTTCAAAAGTGCACCTCAAAAACAAAAGAAATGAAATGAAGTTTTAAGGGGTTTTGAAACGTTGACATTTATCAAAATCTCGAATTTATTTTTTGACAATTACAATATTTCTCTTTCCGAGGGTCGAGAAAAAGTAAAGAAATAAATATCTTCATTTTTTTAAAAGTAAAACAAATCCTAGATTTTTTTCTAAACACAGCATCTTACTAGCCGTTCAGGTTATACTATTATGGACTAATTATGCAAATGTTTTTAGGGACGAGGAAGGTTATATTTATAGGAAGTGTACCCGAATTTCTGTGGAGGTTGAGTGGAAAACCATTTTGTAAAAACTACCCTCAGTACATCCGACCTAGATTCGAACCTCGATCTGCCCATCATAGCCCCAGATTAATTAATATGAAAATAAAATAGAGGGAACATACATGAAATTATAAGATACACTCTATACTTTTATCGAAAATTTTGAAACTTTTATTTGCAACATTGGTGTGACAATTGTGCTTTAAATCTTTTGCCGAAATCACTTTAATTATTCTTGATTAATGCATGTATGTAAGTCGTAAAACTTTCAGCTATGTTTAATGTGAGAAAGCAACTGTTTTCATACGTAGACTATATGCTTCCAAACACTTGACATATTTGGTGAGGAAAATTTAACAAATTTAGTTAATTGACTCATTTCGAAGAATGAGTGTATATTTAGTACACCATCTTCACATGTCAGATTTCCCTCTTTGTTAAATCTACAAATAATATATTTTCCGAAAAACTATTTCTGCGACGTTTATTAAAAAAAATAGAATAGGGCCGTATTGTGTGTTGGTTATAATAAGGTCCGCGGACCTTTCAAAACCAACGATAAAATGAACTTTTACAAGTTTGTACCGAAATAAAAAAGTCTTCTTTTTTCACAAAAGCTTCTTAAAAAATTGATCTATTTAGTTATACATACATACATACATACAATTAAGGTGAGAGTGTAGCGGATGCGAGAAAAGCTAAGTTTTTTTGCAGTATTTATAGCAAAACTTATTTGGCCAACATAAATAAAATATTGCTCCAGCAGAAACAAAAAGAGTTTAATTTTATTCATATGGTGACCTCAAAATTTCTTGAATATCTGTCAAGGGTGTACTGGAATTTAATGACAATTTTTCTCTTCATTTAAAAAGTTTATCATCTAATGCCGCTATGCTCATGACAGATATTCAACAACTGTGTATATCATGTGAAGAAAACTACTCTTTTTGTTTCTACTGGAGAAATATTTTGCCCAAAAAAAAGTTTTGCTGTAAAAACTGCAAAAACATTGAACTTTTTTTTTTGCGTCTCCCACATCCTCACCTTAATGTTCACAAAATAAGCACGTATCTATTCGGTAGCGACTAACATAAATAATTCATGGATTTATTTTCTTAAAATAACTATGTGTTTTTTTATCTTTTCACTAGAGAACATAAACAGTGACAAAATATTGTACATTTCTTGGCTACGTGTCGTCTTAAAGAATTGTAACGTAAATTGTAACACTTTAAGAGCCAACATTGATGTTGGTTTTACCCGTCACAACATTTAACGACATTTACATTTAAACTAGGGATTATTTTTCTTCAAAACATTAAAATCAAAGTTTTATTACTATTATTATCTATATCCTACGCCACGCTCACATGTAGGTATATCTGTGGATAGGCGGACAAAGTGTCGGGCTAATTTAGTTTGGTTTGCCGGAACACGGAGGTCTGGATGTTTCTTCTCCTAGATGATTCTTCACTCTCTCTGCACGTGAATTTGGGTACATTTATTTTTAATTCTACCTTCCTCATCCCTGCCGGTTTTGGTAAATTCTGGCCCTTTTATATAAAATAATTAAGAATTCCAAATTCCTACAGTTTTTATAAGCTCTGATATAAATTCCATACCGTCTTATAAGCTCTGATATAAATTCCGAGCCATCTTCAATAAGCTCTTATGTAAATTCCGTCTCATCATTATAAGCTCTGATATAAATTCCGTACAGTTTTATAGGCTCTGATGTAAATTCCGTGCCATCTTTATAAGATCTTCTGTAAATTCCACCCCATAATTATAATCTCTGATGTAAATTCCATACCGTCTTTATAAGCTTTGATATAAATTCTATCCCGTCATTATAAGGACTCTATGTGAATTATGTTCTATCATTATCAACCCTGATGTTATATTTTAAAATTGAAAGACTACATATAGTCCAATTTTCATGTGAAGTGCCAATTAGAAAAAGTAAACATCTAGTTTACTGCAACATTGATAGCACCTTACTATACTATTTGTGTTATTTTGTAGCTACTGATATCTTTCAAATGTGACAGCTGCAAATCACATGATTTGAAGTATCAATATATGAACGTAGATCTAATAACTTATCTGTAAATAAATCTTGGGGCCAGTTTCATATTCAGATTTAGTACGCCTAAAGTGCGAGTCGATACTAAATACAGGACGACACCTACCTAGACCAAAATGGAATGGGCCAGTTTCGCATATGAAACTGGCCCATTCCATTCGATTTCAGGTAGGTGACGTCTTGTATTTAGTATAGTGCTGCACTTTAGGCGTACTAGTTTTAATTTAAAGTGGGTTTTTCAATTAGTACATTTAACAGTAATCAATCTAAATAATATAGCACGGCTGTTGTGACGTCCTGATTTGGCCTAAATGGGACTCAACCACTCGCGTCTCCATTTAACGTATTGACACTTAAGATAAAATAACTCAGCGCTTAAAATCCGACACTAAGCTCAAGATCGAACATTTTTCGTGTAAAACTGAGACCTTGTTGTTTTAATTACTTCGTGCTCTCGACCAAGGCCACAGACAAATACTATACCAAGACACTTAACCTCCAGGTTAAAAAGGTTGCGCTCCTTTCGGCAGCTTGAGTCCTTCACCACTAGGATCGCTGCTGTTAGTAAGGTTGAGAGTCTGTTTCTTACTTGTCTGTGCCCAAGTCTTAGCCTGTTTGTTAGTTCTCTTCTAATCGTGTTTCATGAGAAAATATGAAGAGATGAACGTTTTGATAAATCAGTGTAGGTAAGCAAAATAAATGTAAATTATGGTCTAGGTGAGTAGGGTGAGGAGGAGATAAAGATGACTAGTAGGGGACGTGAACAATGTGTACATGTGTATGAGTGTGTTTGTGTGTTTGTGTGTGTGTGTGTGTGTGTGTGTGGTATGTTAACGTTTAAGTGAATGTGTGTTAGTTTAACAAGTAACCAATTTTTATGATGAGGTCGTTGTTCAAACAGAATGCAGCTTATCAGTCGAGTAAACAACTAACGAAGGAACAAAGTAAAAATAAAAATAAACTTCATTCATGTCGTCTAGACCAGTGGTGTTAAGCCTGTGGTACGCGTACCGCCATGGATACTTGAAGACATATAAGGGAGTACGTAAAATTAAAAATATATACATACACAGGTATACCAACTATCATTTAAAACTTATATGTCATAGATTTTAGTGTGAGAGACAACGGAAACCACCCACCCTTCCATGAACTCCCTTAGTACACGGGATTTATACCAGATGGTGCAGGCAGTACTAACCAGCCGAAGGTCTGAGCGCATGCCCAGCTCCATAGGGATGTAAAGCACATAAAACCAACCTTAGGGTTGTTGACTTAGGAAGAAGATATATTTGTATATACTGTGTATATTCATAAATGTACATACTGTATAGTGTATATATATATATATATGCATACACATGTATTATACTATATATTGACTGAACTGAGGACACATAACGTATTCCTATGGTTCGCATCTTTTTTTTTAAAAAAAAAATATAGAATACTGATACATGGCTTGCATAGTAGTTTATTTTTAATTTTAATTTCATGCGAATATTAATAAACGTTACCCATATCAATATCTTGTGACGTTATCATTCACGTGAAGGTTTAGGAACACAATAAAAGCCGTGCGGAGCCTATTCTTGCCCAAAGGAAAGTTTAACCCACTTCGGTAGCCGCATGGTCTGGCACGATACTCTCCTAGTAGACTATACTGCCGATAACGGGGAGATTAAGGTTCGAATCTCGGTTGGGTGTACTTTGCGTGGTTTTTCCTAAGTGGTTTTCCACTTCATCTCCAAGCCAATATGGGTACACTTCCTACAAATACAACCTTCACAAACCCTAAAACCATTAGCGTAGTTAGTAAATAGGCGTATAGCCCGAACGGGTAGTAAGACGTGGTGCTAAACAAAAGTTTGAGATACCCCATTCTTGCCCCCAAGCCGTGTGATTTGTAAATCATCACGTGAGAGGCTATAAAATAATAAATAATACACGTTCAAGTGTAATGTGTGTGTGTGTGTGTGTGCGTGTGTGTACTAATGTTTGTTTTTTACTAGATACAAAATACATATTTGCTCTTTTATCTATAGATGTGTAAAGTTATAATAGTGAATTTTATGATAATGTGTTTTTTTTACTGGAATCTTTGCAATGGCGATAGCGGGTGAGCTGAGTCTTGCGTGTACAACAGGCCTGTAAAAAAAAAAGGCTCGAGCGTCGTCACCCATTAATAGACCAAATACCCGCTTTGGTGGTTGAATCATCTAAGGCATGGGTCGGCAATCTTTTTGAGCCCCGATCGATATTTACATTCTTATCAAAGATCACTCGATCACCCTTCGTTTCTCCACTTTTCTTTTAATTCGTTTCTTTTTCTGTGTATGTATTTATTCCTTAAATTCAATATTTCCTCCAATAATATGTCCCTTATGTCCCTGACTTTATAGAACATAAATAAAATGTACATTACGTTAACACTGAAAGGTAGCAGGCTTCCCTTGACGGATTACACTATGGCTCTATCTTACAAGCTGTACCATAGTGGAACCAAACAAGGTAATAGTCTTACCTTCACGCAATACACTAATGGCTCTATCTTACAAGCTGTACCATAGTGGAACCAAACAAGGTAATAGTCTTACCTTCACGCATTACACTATGGCTCTATCTTATAAGCTGTACCATATTGGAACCAAGCAAGGCAGCAGTCTTACATTTACGAATTACACTATGGCTATATCTTACAAGCTGTACCATAGTGGAACAAACAAAGTAATAGTCTTACCTTGACGCATTACACTATGGCTCAATCTTACAAGCTGTACCATAGTGGAACCAAACAAGGTAACAGTCTTACCTTGACGCATTACACTATGGATCTATCTTATAAGCTGTACCATAGTTGAATAATGTGAGGTAAGCTTGCCATTTCATGACGATGTAGTTTTCTTAAGGGATTGACTGAAAATTGCTGCGAGATCAACTAATGCCGACCCCTGATCTAAGGCGTCACTCTCGTTATATATTGTACTGCTGGTGACGGAGAGATTGGGGTTCGAATTTCAGTTGGGTGTCCGGAGGGTGTTTTTTTTTATTAACTGGTTTTCCAATCTCCCTCCACGCCAATTTGGGTGCATTTGCTTTAAATTCAACCTTACTAATACCTAACACATAAGTGTAATTAGTGCATATACGTTTAACGCGAATGGATATTAAGATGCAGTGCTAAAAAAAATCGCTAGAGCAATTTTTCCTTCTACACTTAAGGTGGTAGTGTATAGGACACGAGTTAAGGTCAGTGTTTTTACAGCAAAACTTTTTTTTTGCAAATAAAATGCTTCAGTAGTAACAGAGTGTTTAATTTTCTTAACATGGTAGCCTCAACAGTTGAATATCTGTCGTGATCATAGCGGCATTAGGTCAAAAACTTTTCAAATGAAGAGAAAAAGTTGTTATTAAATTCCAAAACACCCTTGATAGATATTGAGGGACTTTTTTATCACCATGTGAAGAAAATTAAACTCTATGTTCATACTGCAGTGATATTTTACTTACTTTGGCTAAAAAAAAATTTGATATAAAAATTGCAAAAATACTTACCTTTTCTCGCATCCCCTACACTCCCACTTTAAATAAAGAAAAACATAATGATGCTTGGGTTTAAAGGTGAAATCTTAAATCCCTCTCGAAATTGGTGAACTTTAACGCTGGGATACTTAAGCCCCTTTCATCCTCTAAAACAAACTTGTTTTCCACTCTCTCTCTCTCTCTCCACGAAAATGTGGGGACACTTCCTCTAAATATAACCTTACTAATCCCTAAAATCATTAGGGTAGTTAGTACATAAGCTTATAACATGAACGGGTAGTAAGACGCGATTTCAATTCAAAATATTAAATACAAAGTTATTTCTTATAGATAATGATTGTAGAAAACTTCTAAATATTGAAATGTTCTACTTTTATTTTAACTAATTTATTAATAACTGTGCTTAGTTACTCTACGATTCTATCAAAATTATTTAACTAGATATAACTTGCTAAATACACTTTATTTCATACAAATTATTGTGATATGTGGGCTTCTTGGAAGAAACTAAAATTTAACAACAAATTATTAAACGAACATACGAGAATTCTTGAGGATAAGGGTTTGGTTTACATGGCCTCGTATCAATAATAAAACCTAATAATTTAACATTAAATTTAATTGATTTTGAGTGTTTGTTAACGCTTGAACTTCAATACTCAGACAATACAAAACTGGATTTCTGCATAATTTTAAAGGGTGGGGCCTAAGGGTCCTCATCTCAGGAGTGTTATATTTAAATATTTACATATTTGGTGATACTCACTTCTTAAACCATGTCGACAAAGTGTATTACCTATAAATATGATGTACCCAGTTGCTCACCATTGAATGGTGCAGATGGTGCGACCGCACCATGTACCAGAGCTCTGGGAGCCCGCACAGGAAAAGAGAAAAATAACACATTTATTAAAAAAAATTATGAGCTATGTTTTCACCTAAAATACTTTTGAAGAATTTTTATAAATCCATTTTTAGTTTTTTTTAAATCTTTTTTTTGGGGGCCATTAATGAACGTTGTGCTTGAACCTCCACTGAAGATGTTACGCCACTGAATGTACTACTTATTGCGGTGATTCCCAAACTTTTGCCAGTCGTTTATTCTTTCAGAGCCGTGACCTAACTTACCCCTTCCAGAGCTTCATAAAAAAAATGGTACGATGCACCGCAAATACCTTCTCTCTATCTATTTTAAAATAAATATATTTACTAAAAACTCGTAAAATATGTGAAACGAAATAATATATATATTTTAATAGAAATACTCCACTAAAGAACATAAATGAAATTGTATACACTAGTACAGAAACACTGAGAAAAGAGAACAAATCTGTCCAACCACCAAAGCTATAACAATCAATTTTACATTTCAAAGACATCGATAAAAAACTGTATGTATTGGCTCATAGCTCAGAAACTATTGGTTTCATAAAAAATATATATATTTCAAATAAAAGATTTTTATTTTTAATAGTAGCCTACTACAAATTTATAATGATATCTGAAAAGAGTTGCGGGGATACGATCATAATTGGAAATTTCGACTTATGTAAAGTACCCCAAAAACATTTTCATGGGAAAATGAGGGTTGCCATTTTGCTTATAATGCCAAACAGTGCCTAGATACCAAATTGAATCACAATCATTAGAGTGGGTTTCAAGGAAATTATTTTTTTCTATTTCTGCCCCTGGGTAAGCTATCCTTGATTTTAGGGTTGGATATTTAATTCCAAAAATTCCAGGAGGGGAGATTTATGAAAACCCTAGATACCAAGTTTCAGCCCAATCGGTAGTAGTATGGTTTCGGCTCTGGTCCGAGATATAAATATAATCATAGTCTTCGTGAAACAAACTTTTTCTGTTTTAGGGGGTCATGAATCGTTGACTTTTATCAAAACTCCTCCCTCCGAGGGGTCGAGAGATAGCTAAACGGGAAAAATATCTGTTATCTTGTAAAATATAACCTTCTTTCACAGTGATGAATTAACGGCCAAGGGGGTTGGGGATTCTGTCTGTTCTAGATTTTTAAGATTTTTATAAGTCGTGTGCTGATGTAATCAGTTAGTTCATAAAGTGCACGTTAAATACCACATTTTTTTAAAACAAAGCCACGACAAAGAAAGAGCTTGTAAAAGTCCATGACATCACGTATGAATCTGTGTTAATTTATTTAGAAGACTTGCAACCATCATCACTAAAAATTATTTTACTAATAAAATTATTGGGACGTTAATACCCCCCTGAAATACTTGGCGTCTCTTTCATCAAGAATAAATCTCAACCTTAAATCTAAAAATTTTTGATCACCCGTTTGGGCTACGCCTCTCTCTACTAACTACGCTAATGAGTAAGGTTGAATCTACAGGTAGTGTATCCACATTTGCGTGAAGAGAAAGAGAGAGTGAAAAACTATTTTGTAAAAACCAACCTCAGAACACCTTACTGGAGTTCGAACCCCAATCCCCCCCGTCATCAACAGTCTAGTTTATTGCGAGAGTGATGCCTTAGACCATGCGGTCACCGAAGCGGTTCCAAAGATATTTCACAACACCACTAGCTTTACCCGGACACGTCTTAAATCTATTCACTGATTTTGGCAGGAAGAATCGTATCTGGTAGTTACTAAAGTTATGAAAATAATTTTAATACATATATTCATACATCAAGTCATGTGATCTGAAGCTGTCACTTTTGATATATTTTATCAATACCTATAAAATAACACTAATAAGAGTGAAATGTGATCAATGTTGACAACAAAAAATATGTTTGTATTTTATAAAAGAACCTTTCTATGATAAATGGACTGTAGCTCTGATATTAAAAGCCCGATACGAAGGCGAACAAAATATGCTAATAATTTTAAAACTCTATGACCAAAAACGTAGCCGCTTCAAGTCCAAACCTCACAGGGAAAACGTTATCTTGTCTTCGCGGCAGTTTTTAGAGGAGATATCATATCAGGGTGTGGTACCTATCATCACTCAGGATTACCTGATTACGACAAAATCTGACTGGCGCGCGCCTGTGAGCATGAAGCGTGGCGCCACGGCAGGCACTAGAAGGCCTTATTCTCGTGGGGAGTCATCTTGAAGCCACCTTGTCTACATACTCCTTAAGCTCCGTATCCTTATAGTACTTAATAAGTTTATGGGAAATCAAGAGTTCCCATCTCGAATCTAATCAGAATTTTTGCTTACTAACTCGAATAGAATTCTAAATCGAATATTATTTTAAAATGAAAGTCTATCAAATAAAAATCGAATAGTAGGCTTAAAATTATACCTTAATTAACTGAGTCCCACCTTAGTTCAGTCTGTAATTTGTTTGCCCAGTGGATCAAGGGTGCCTGGTTCGATTACCGGTATGGCTGAAAATGTATCATTGGTAAAATGTAGGTTTCCCATTTGATACAGTGAAGAATTGATGACCGGGAGTTGTATGTTGTGTATATTTTAGGTTTAATTTAATTTATAAATCGTGAGATGATATAATCAGTCGGTTTAGAAAGTGCGCGTTAAATACCTCAAGTGAAATTTTAACAAAAATCTAGTTAACTAGAGAATAGCCATTCTGGTTATACCTAGCTACTAATTACGATAACGTGTTAGGGATTAATAAGGTTCAATTTAGATTAGTGTACCCGAATATGCATGGAGGGAGAGTGGAAAACAATCTAGAAAAATCTTTCAGTACACCCTACCGGGAATCGAACCCGGATATCGGCAGTTTAGTGTGACACGAGAGTGACGCCTTAACCCGAGGCGGGTTTGAGTTTTTTTTAGTTTAATAAAAAAAATTAAGGTCTTTAAATTATGTCCAAACAATGACTAGATTAGTTTTACTATTCAAATGAGCATCTTTTGAATTTCCATCGAATCCGATTTTAAATTGTCATATTTTACTAAATGTATTAAATTGATATAGACCTACGCCATTTAGTTTAAGTTCCAGAATTTGTCCCGCATTTGCACCCCAAGAGGATTATTTTTTTAAAGCTTTCAATTTTATTAAAAATATTGACTGCATGAATGAGTCTCCAGGGGGTGTATTTTGAAAGACTCCCTCCCTACCCCTTAGTTCACACTCGTGAGGAAAACCACAAAAAAAACTCAAGTTCTTCCAATTTATTGAAGGGCCCACGACACATTATCACAACTTTTCATATTGGGTTTTTTACCTGAAAGGTAAGACCCATAATTCCCCGTCGATGGCACTGGCTCAAATAAATGATTTGGCAACAAGTTGTTTGACACTTAAGGAGGTCCCTTCCATTGTCCTCGGCAAATGTGTTCCCGTTTTCAAGAAGAAAGAGTAGTATATACTGTGCTGGATGGAGTACTTCCTTCCTAGGTCCGCGTTTTAACGGGTGCACTGCGGGGTGCGACACTCGTTAACAGTCCTAGCTCGTACCACCCTCGGCCCGTAGTCTACATTTTTGTGTTGGCACCATTGGTTAGGAAATGGAGCACTCATGGGCTCAGGGAAACTTTGAGATAAGTCTTATTTTTATTATCTCATATAGAGTAGGCCCAAGTATCTGATCGTGAAACTTTCTCTATTTAGAGATTTTGATGAATTTTGACGTTTTATTTGCTCCTGGGCTCTAAAAAGTTTGTCTGACAAATCTCTCTGTGTCCCTGTGCGTGTCTGTCTCAATGTGTGTCTTTTTCTAAATCTGCATTTCTTAATGAATGTATTTCTCAATGTCTGCATTTCCCAATGTATGTCTTTCCCACTCTTTGTCTTTCTCAATGAATATATTTCCATATGAAATGTATTTCTCACTGTATGTCTTTCCCAAAGTTTATATTTTCCAATGCCTGTATTTCTCAATGTCTGCATTTCCAAAATTATTTATTTCCTAATGTCTGTATTTACCAATGTCTGTCTTTCCCAATTAATATTTTTTCCAAAGTATGTCTTTCATAATGTCTGTATTTCCCAATAAATGTATTTCCCAATGTCTGCATTTCCCAATGTATGTCTTTTCCAATGTCTATATTTCCCA
This sequence comes from Timema bartmani, assembly GCA_902151455.1. Classification (NCBI taxonomy): domain Eukaryota; kingdom Metazoa; phylum Arthropoda; class Insecta; order Phasmatodea; family Timematidae; genus Timema; species Timema bartmani. The sequence continues at coordinate 21,574 of CABFWB010006609.1, forward strand.
ATGAGTTTCTTTTTCAAAGTCTGCATTTTCCAATATATGTCTTTCTCATTGTATGTATTTACCAATGAATGTATTTCCCAAATTCTGTCTCCCAATTTATGTATTTCCCAATGAATGTATCTCCCAATATATTTCTGTCCCAGTGTCTGTATTTCTCAATGTATGTATTTACCAATGTGTATATTTCCCAATGAATGTATTTCCCAATATATTCCTGTCCCAGTGTCTGTATTTCTCAATGTATGTATCTAGCTATTTACCAATGTATATATTGCCCAATAAATGTATTTCTCAATATATTTCTGTCTTTAGGTCTGTCTTTCCCAATTTATGTCTGTCCCTCTGTCTGCCCGAGGATAAGGCTGAAATGATTTATTGTTTATGTTTTGTTTTTTGTTTTGATGTTGATGGTCATATCTCAAGGCAAAATGATGATTTTGATCATATCTCTCAAATTAATAATGGTTTATTAGTGACTGAATTTTGGTAATTATAAGTATTTCTAAAATGACTCCAAAGATTTTGCTCAAAATGCACATCTGGGATTTTTTTACATTATAAATAACACTGTATTTGGTTTTTCAGTGAAAAATTATTATTTAATTGGTAGTTTACTAAAGATTGATTTTGACATTAAAAAAAATCTTTGTTGATTTAGTTAAAAATGGGTATTTTGTGAGTGTCTTGAATGATTAGAATGTATGTTTGTTTTTCTGAAAAATCATTTGAGTTTAATTCACTGATAACTGGTTTTTGAAAATTTGATGTTTTTATTAAAAATGGCTATAGTTTTATTCAACATTTCTATCTGAAGAGAGGTTCATATGATTATAAATATAATATGTTGTTTTTAGGGAAACTTATTAAGTGGTAGTTTAGCTATAACCTATATTTACAAATTGTATTCCAAACTGGATACCTAAGAAATGTATGTGGACAAGCTCCTATGGATAGAGTCAGTAATAAATGGGTATTGAAGGAATGCGGTTTGAAAGGGAATCTAATAGGACAGTAGGTAAATGAGAAAGAAGCGTCCTACGTTGGTTTGGACATGTTGAGAGGATGAGTGTGGAAGGAGTGGCAAAGCAAATATATGAAGATAGAATTTGTAGATCAAATGGAAGGTGTAGGACATGTAAGACGTGGCTAAATGTTGTAGGTAGACTAATATGTGAAAAAGAAAAACATTAAGAGTTTTAAAAATCAAAGATCATGTATTACTTGATTTATATATGTTGTTGAAGGGAAGGGAGTATGCAAGGATAGGGACGTGTGGAGAAAGTCAGGATGGATTAAGAACGGAGTAGTTGTTTTTAGAGCTATATGCACAGTTTCTTACCTACCCCGTAAGGGAATGGCGTGATTAGGTATTTATATTTATGTGTGTAGGCCTATTACAAACTATAAAATACCATATGAGAAAATATGTTCAATTTATTTGTCGTGCAATTTCATTTTTGATTTTATAGAAAACAAAGTGATGCAATATATGTGTGTGTAAATGATAGATTTTTAACTAATAACCGATATTGATAGAACCTATACGCATGGTCCTCCCACTAAATATTTTGGCTCTGCGTTGACACAAAAGTGGCCATTAGCTGCATACACACAAATAAAACATATAACTAGTTAAAGAAAAAAATATTAATTATTAAGGTATTTGAAAGGGCATAGCTGCGTAAGGTTAAGAAAAATCAATGGCTCGATGGAAGTTTGAGTGATATGAATAGTACAAGTTTTTTTTTGCGCTTTCCAACGCCACAGCCTAGTGGGTGTTGCATCTGCCTATTGAACTGTCCCGGATTCGAATCTTGGCATGGTCAAAAACTTCATAATTGGTGAAATGCGGATTCCCCCTCCCACCCTTCACAATGATAAATTTATGGCCTGGGGGCTGGATGCTGGGTCAGTTCTAGATTTAAGTTAGCTGATATAGTCATTCGATTCAGAAAATAAGAATAAATACCTCAAATATATAAAAAGAACCAGTTTCGGTGGCCCCATAGTCTAAGCCAAGGTGTCACGTTCGAAATATACTAGACTTCTGATGACGGGGAGATCATGGTTCAATCCCAGTAGGGTGTTATTTTCTTAAATGGTTTCCCACTCTCTTCCCATGCAAATGCAGGTAGACCTCCTCTAAATTCAACCTTCCTCATCCCTAAACTATTAACTCAATTAGAACACGAGCGTATAAACCGAACGGGTAATAAAATTCGGTTCTAAAAGTAAATAAAAAAAAGTACAGTATTTAATCCAAAAAATGCACGTCAAAGACTCCCTAATAAACGAAGGGGCACTTAAGTTCCTCTCACCCGTGAATAGAAGGGGGGGAGTGGTTTTTCTTTTAAACATATGGCACTTTATATGGAAGGTACAGAAATCCACCCTTTCAAAAATGGGAATACAACGACATATTATAATATGTTTTTTATTATTATTGTGAATACATATTTGGTAAGAGGGCCCCTTAAGGTTCCCGCATGTGTACGTCAAGTTGCGGGAAGGAACAGGCCTATAATATGTATTCATATTTGTCTGTGAGCCCTAGAGCCTCCAGTCAGATATTAATAATTCGCTGTCAGAAGGTGTTTTTTTTTTATTGTAAAGACGACCACAAGTAGACAAGGGACTGAAGATGGTTCTTCTAGGGCGCCAATACACATCGTCCTTAAGGAGGGTTTACTTGTACTTTATAAGAGAAATAAAGGTTGGAGGGAAATTTAGAGGGGAGGGGAGCGAGGATAAATCTTTAACAAGCTCCAGAAGATACTCAATGAACCGTTTTCATTCGATAACCCCTTCCATCCTTCCAACAAACCATCTTATCGTGCCAGCAGTGAAACCCCAAACGGCTCCACGGATAATGTTTAGAGCTGTCTATTTTTTTATCCCTCTATAGTTGCCAACTTACCCACCTGAACATTGTCCTTGATGGCTGCGGGTCATTCCTATAGAACCGGGTTCGCAAACTCACGGCCCGTGACACAGGTCTGACCGGCCCGTTTGTCTGCAAATCGTTCCAGTCTTATACGCGTCACCACAAATTTTTTTTAGCACCGGATCTTTCGGGTTATGCCCATGGTTATGTACAAATTACACTAGTGAGCTAGTGATTTTTAAAGCTTAATTTAGAGGAAATGCACCCGAATTTGGATGGAGGAAAAGTGGAAAACCATTTAGAAAACCAACCCTCAGTACACCCGACCAGGATCGAACCACAATCTCCCCATCTTCGGCAGTCTAGGAAAAAATATTAAATTAGTTTATTTGTTGTTGTCTCAAATGAAGAGCTCAGTGCCCACTTTACTTCTCTTTTTTTTAGCACCGCGTCTTACTACCCGTTCGGGCTATACATATATATATACTAATTACGCTAATGGTTTTAGGGATTAGCGAGGTTATATTTATATGAAGTGTATCCACATTTGCGTGGAGGGAGAGTGGAAAACCATTTTGGAAAAAAACCTCAGTACACCCAGCCCAGACTTGAACATCGACATCCCCGTCGTCGGCAGTCTAGTCTATTGCGAGAGTAGCACGTTAGATCCCGCGGCCACCGGCCACCGAAGCGGGTACCACTTTACTGTTTTGATGAGTGTTGCAATCCTCCCTTTGTTAGATAGGTTTTTTAATTCAGGTAACAAAAGAACTATTGATCGATAGCTACTAGCAAACATGTATTTTAAGTTGATATAAAAGTGCAGAACTGTCTGAAGTAATTCCAAGTGTATTTTAATATTCAAAATTATAATCACTACAATTTTAAAAACATATCGTAGAACCATATAAGAGGATATGAGAATAAAACTTACGTCATTCTCTTTTGATTGAGTTTTCCGGTGACGGTGAGGTTGGGGTTCGAATCCCGGCACTATGTACCGAGGGTGATTTTCCTAAATAGTTTTCAACCCTACCTTTACACAAATGCGGGTACGTTCCTTCTCAATCTTCCTAAACCCTTACCCACTAGTATGATTAAAATGTGTATAGTCCAGACAGTTAGATAAGATGCTTTACAAAAAATAAACAAGAGCCGTGGCCCGCAAAGCGCTCTGGTTTTGTGAATCTGACCCTTCGACTAAGTTTTAGAGCACTGCTATAAAATAACCACAATACTGTCGTGACGTGTCGTTTCTTGTTGCCAGGATAATCAGAGTCAATCTAAACTGTACCTGTGAATTGCTCTAATCATTCAGTGGAACAATCATCGGTCAGGTATCAACGGGAATACTTTCCCATAAGGTGTGTAGAGAGTAGAGCCTATGTATGATTGGTCAAATGAGGACAGATTGGGGGAGAACATATCACAGGTACACTTTTAAGAAGCACTTCTTACCCTGGTCAAATGGGAACAGAGTGGGTGAGAACATATCACAGGTGTAGTTTTAACAAGCTCTGCTTACTCTGGCCAAATGGGACAGAGTGGGGAAGAACATATCACAAGTACAGCTTTAACAAGTTCTGCTTATCTCGACTAATAGGGAATGAGTACATTTCCTTTTTATTTCTACATTCCTCATTCCTACTAATTTAGTACTGTAATTAAATGCTTATAGCCCGGACAGGTAGTAAGACGTGGTGCAGAAATAAAAATGTTTGGAGCCAAATTTGTTTTACATCCACATGATCAAACCAGAAGCTTTACTTTCATTCTTATTTATCGTGACAAGTTAAAATTATTATAAATGTGAGACAAAGATCTAATACTAAACGGAACCCTTAGAAAGGGGTGATTAAATTATATCTAAAAAAAACAGAAGACAAAAATTATTTAGAGTTAGGGCCTATTTCAAGCCAGAAAAATACATTCTTCATTCGTTCATTCAAAACATTTGTACAGAACTCATTAAAAAGATAAACTCTACCTAAAAATCCGTTGCTCAAATAATCTACAAGAGGAAGTCGTATAGAAGAAATAACAATAGTTTTATTCCATTTTCAAAAAGAACTGTGCAAATAGCAAACAATGGGAACAATAATTCGATTCAAAGTCTGATAGAGTTAAGAAGGATTTCTGTAAGTGAAATATATCTCAGATATCAAAAACCCCTCCTAAAGGGGGAGGAAGGAAGAAATACCACCCTTTCTTTAAGATAAGCCAGACAAGATGACACATTGAACCGAGAAGGAGGGGAAAAAAATCGGGGCATCCTCTTTGTAAGAAACCGCGCGTTGAAGAAAGCTCCGTTTCAAACGCCCGCAGTTAAGTCGAGCTGATTGGTCGACTGGAAAAATGCTACCGGTGGTACTGTTATGTTGGGGTTTGTTGTTAGCAGGAGTAGGCCCTTTAAGAAAAAGAAAAGAAAACCACCCACGCTTTATCCACTCGGTTTAGACTTGAGAAATTACTACTAAGCCGGAGGGACTGCATCCAAGATTAGTGGGACCTATACTATTTTCACGATGAGTAGGACCTACACTATTTCCACGATAGGTAGGACCTACACTATTTCCACGATAAGTTGGACCCACACTATTTCCACGATAAGTAGGACCTACACTATTTCCACGATAAGTAGGACCTACACTATTTCCACGATAAGTAGGACCTACACTATTTCCACGATAAGTTGGACCTACAATATTTCCACGATAGGTAGGACCTACACTATTTCCACGATAAGTTGGACCTACACTATTTCCACGATAAGTTGGACTTACACTATTTCCACTATAAGTTGGACCTACACTATTTCCACTATAAGTAGGACCTACACCATTTCTACGATTAAAGCCGCCATAATTTTGTGCCAGGACTAGCTTTCATTTTGACGCCCTCTTTTGGCGTCTCACATAACTTTTGTCCAAACATTGTTTTATGACCTTGTAAGGAAATCATTACAAGACATAAATTAATGGATGTCAGTGTCCTTTTTTTATCTTGTTTATTGCTAATAGGAAATTTATATGCGAGCTATATACAATTTCAAATTTTAAAACGGACAGCTTTAATAATAAGTAGTTTTGAGATGTAGGACCTAACTTAGGATTAAACGTTCTATTTAGTCTAAAATATACAAGATAAATAATAATCATTGCATTATTTTTTATTTTTTATCCTCGTGTTATTTAGGAATTTGCAGTGCTCGAATTGGGAAATTTTAACAACAGGAAAAGTAACAACTAACAACCAATAATTCCTTAATATATTTTACAGAATGAAACTATTACATTTTCTATACACACTTCAATAAGTTGCATGCTAAGCCATTCCAGTTTAATTGAATCTCAGTAAAATGAATATCACATTGCAGTTTATTATACTAATCTAATTCATTGATAATTACAATTGACTAATATTGATTTATATTGAAACAAAAACTACACTACCACAGTAAAACGATATCCAATGTAGGTAGGCACTAGTCTAAAACCTAAGTATTTATGCTATGGGATTATTTTTTCTGTAAACCAATTAGCCAGTTAATTTTACTAATAAGGACATGATGATGGTTTGTACATGAGAAATATAGATTTGTAGCATCTCCAAATATAATATAGAGTATTTTGTGTTTTGGAAAATCTACTGATGAAACTAAGTTAAAACTAAAATATGTGATATTGAAATTTAAGGAAGCAAAGTGTTGTTTACAATTTAATAATCAATATTTAACTATAGGAATCTGGTATTAAATTAATTTAATTGCCGACAATATTGTAGTTAGCACTTGCCAACATAATGAATGATCCAGCGTTACATGAAACTGGTAACAAAACGTTCAATGCAAGCTACGGTTTTCTACACACCTTCATTCTCATCAAACTTGTCAGTCATTTTTTGAAAAACATATTCTTACTCTTATTATTATCATTTTCAAGGTGCATATTTCTTAGTTTTTAATGACACTTTTTTTCTTAAAAGTATTTTGTAAACTGATGTGTTTGGTTAGAAATGTTAGGATGTGTATGTATTTTTTGAATGAGCTAATGCTATCATGCCAAACTTATTATTTTGCACATCCCATACACAAAAAAAAATCCATTTGTTTCTACATATTTCCCATATTAAAGTATTTTACACATTTTATGATATTAGAACATTTCAATATTTTTTTATTTACAATAAATAATAGCACACATCTTATATTTATAGTTTTAATTTTATTTTGTCCCTTTTTTCATAATTTAGCACTATTGCTTCACATCTCTTTCATTGATGTAAAAAGTAAGACACTTGAAACATTGAAACATGGGAAGGATACTTATCATTTGTAGGTACTGAAATTAATTGAATTACGATGAGAGAGATTAAATGCATTCTAAAACATTCCTCAATAACCTCTTGTGAAGTAAAGAGTTTCATCCTACAAAATGCTGCTACAGAAGAGTCAAAATATTGCACCAGAAAATTCTTCGTTTTACATTTGTTATGAAAGATTATGAGAGTGTTAAGAATCATTATCATTATTTAATCCATACGAAAAATTTTGTTTGGATGTAAAATGTTTTGTAACGAATACTGTTAATCAAATTTGCGTGTACAACCAAATATTCTACTCTTTAATGTAAAGTCCTTTTTATTATGTGCAAATTTTAATCTATTTAAGTATTATTTCGGGTCACACCAAGACAGTGTTTTTTTTAAACAAATATTTATTGGCAATATTACCCGCGTGGTCGAATTTCATATATATTTACATATTCCAGACATCACATAGATTTATATTGGGACTTTAATCTGCATGTAAATTCTGACTCTACTGATCAGGCTCAGTTGTTATTAAATACGCTTAGGATTTCTAAAGATTTTGTCGCCGACAAACGGACACCATTTTTCATTTTCTCAATTCATTCAATACAATAAATATTCTGAAGAAATTAAGTTTAGTTATAAGACTTACACGGCAAGGAAATATTGTATCTAACTTGAGTAGATAAATCAAATCTTACGTGAAACATAAGTTATAAAAAGAAATATGTACTTACAAAATATGTGGGTTTTTTTTGCTGGTTCACTTGTAGCACAGAGCTAAAACTTCAAATAGGTATGTACGGTATTTACACTATGAAAGACAGTGTGAAACTGAAGGTAGAAATCTTCTACCTACGAACAGAAACAGCTAATGCCCCTTCCAAAAATAGTCCCCATAGACCACAAGAGAGGCTACTAAATGGGAGGTGAAAGATCTGTACATCTGTAAAATAATTATTTGCGCTGAAGTCATTGTCTTCTTATAGGAATCGCCGTCTCTGTTGTAAAGCAAATTCTTGGAAAACATAGTGTAATACAAAATACAATACACTATACAGACACGCAGTAGGATCTGGGTTCGTTCAGACTAAAATAGAGATCCTTTGGAAAACAATAGGAAGAACGAAGAAGTAGCGTTTTAGTGTGCAGGTGGAACGCTTTAAGCTTTTTTTGTATCAATCGGAACGCCCTTAATATATTTTCGTATCAACTGGAAAGGCGTTCCAGTTCGTTCCGGCCCAATTCGAGCACTGGCCGAATTTGTCAATTTATTCTTGTAGTTATATCAGAAACCCACTCACCCGAAACACGATTATCTGAAATTAGTATATTTGTGTGCAGGCTTGTCTAGCTAACCGATTATTCAAATCTCTGGAACTATTCTCACGTGTAAAGCAAGAAGTGTTTATTTCAATTTAATTTTTTGTTGTTGTAGAAAATGCAAAGCTGGAGGATTTGAAGCCTTTACTACTGGCATATATTATTTTATCGTTGCCTGCAATCGAACTTTGGTCACTTAGATAAGTATGCGCTGTTATAATTGTATTGTAAAGAAAATTATTTCAGAAAATTACTTTTTTTTTTTGATCGTAATCTTGCATCTTCTAGTTAATTGGCCGTGAGCCATATTTTAAGAACACATTTTCTTACCAGATGCGTTCAACTGACAATGTTGGCGCACTCTCTTTTTTTATAAGTAAGAACTAGAAGAGAAGGTCACGTGGAAGCCACAAGAACAAAAGGTTTACTCGATAAGTTTAGCCGACAAAAAGGCCGTATTTAAAATAGTCTCGGTGAGTCGACCAATCTCCCAGTATACAAATGACAAGTCGAATTAGGGTTTGGTTAACATCTGAATTTTGATTAATGCCGGAAAAGGTTATGTCTTTCTTAGTGTTTTTATATCGATTTTAACATCCCACAACACAACTCTTTGTTTCCTATTGTGGCGTTTTTTACTTGATTAACTGTAGCGAAATTAATATCACAATAAAATAAACTTAATGGTTTGAGCTCGCGATTGCACTATACTGACCGAGTGACTGCTACCGTTAGCGATGATAGTGCTAACGTTTGCGGATAGAGGGTGTCATGTGGTCAGCACAACGAACTCTCCGGTCATTACTCTCAGTTTTATAGATCGAAGCCGCTACCTAATTATTCAAGTAGCTTCTCGTTTGTCCTATCGAGGCTGAGTTTGACCTCTACAAAGTGTAAATATGTGTGGAACATCAGTAAGCAACTTAGCTTTTTGTGTTTCCGCAATGGCCTCCACCAACTTTAATTTAACGTGCCAATTGAAAGACCAGAACAGCTAAAAAAAACCTCACTCGACGAATCGCAATCCGCATTCTCCTGTGAGTGAAGGGGGGAAAAAAAGTGGAATTATAGCGCGGCTGGTCGGTCGGTATCGAACTCTGGTACACTTATTCAACCTTCATGAACCCCCTCCCCTTCCTCTCCCCTTGTGACGTCACTGTTTGGACCAAAACACACCGCTGTTTCATTGTTGATACTACAATGGCAGTAGCTTCTCTGTAATAACCCTTGCCTTGTTCCCACAGGTGGGGTCAGACCTTTGTGCAAGTTCAAGGGTGGGGAGGGGGGATTCTTTGTCGGCTCTCGAGTGATTCTTACAGTCTGTGACACTGATTGCACCCTCTACAGCAGATACAATCCCCCCCACCACCACCACCCTCTTCTATACTAATAACAACGAAAACAGGCAGAAGGCGGTTAAACTAGTAGAGTTGTCACAATATATTATATTTGACAGCAATTTTATTTTTGCTGGTAAAGAAGTAGGGGGGTGAAAAGGGAATCACGCCGTTTAGTGCTGGGTCCTGGCATAGAGAAAGGAATACCACTAGAGGGAACGAAGGATAGGGAAAAACTCAGTCCAGTTTAGAACAATGGAAACTGTAGT
>CABFWB010006610.1:0-31691 GCA_902151455.1 Timema bartmani
CTTTCTTCATAAATAAGTGTTGTCATGGCAACCCAACAATAAAAAAACAAAGGAATTCAATTTAGTAGTGTATAGAGGAAAAAAATAATGTTTTGAAACTTCAGAGGTGTTGTTCATGGAGAAATAAATAAAAAAAGTTAATTTGAAAAATATTTAAAAAGTTGATGCAGAAATATGGTGAATATTATTTACACTATCGTCTCCCTCTTTTTCATAATAATACCCTATCGTCTCCCTCTTTGTCATGATAATACCCTATTGTCTCCCTCTTTGTCATAATAATACCCTATTGTCTCCCCCTTTGTCATAATAATACCCTATCGTATCCCTCTTTGTCATAATAATACCCTATCGTCTCCCTCTTTGTCATAATAATACCCTATCGTCTCTCCATTTGTCATAATAATACCCTATCGTCTCTCCATTTGTCATAATAATACCCTTTCGTCTCCCTCTTTGTCATAATAATACCCTATCGTCTCCCTCCTTGTCATAATAATACCCTATCGTCTCCCTCTTTGTCATGCTCAACAACTCCTCCTCCACACACCGTCATCCTCCATTCCCAGGCCTTCTCCAAACACAACATTGCTTGCAGCTTATAAACCCTTGTCTTAATATATTTATTGCCAAGTGTTGTCAAAGTACCAAAGTACAGTCGCAGCAAAATATCATGGAGTGCACGCATCAGTCACACAACTACGACTGCCTCAACAATATAATAATAACACTTTTGCATGGTAATAATATTTTTATAATTACAATTCAAGAATTGGGGAAAAATAAATTTTTAATAATCAATATTGTAACAACCTTCAGGGGTGCAGCCAAGAATTTGTTTCGGGGAGGAGGGGCATATGAAATCAAATTTCTACAAATAGACATAAACCCTTAGATTTTGATTTTACATAAAAAATAAATTAAAAATGGTATGTTTTATCTCCATTTTTATACATTTTATTTTATTTTATACCTAAAAGGTTATTGAAGGGGGAATTTCGGGTAGGGGGTAATCCCAATATCTTTCCCCCCTGGCTACGCGCTTGAAAATCTTATAATTTTATTTAAACTACCTTAAAATACCAGGGATTAAGAAAATAGTTTAAAAAAACATACTATTAACTTTTCTAAAATAAATGTTGTTTGGGTGAGCGGAAGTCCGGGTCAATCTGCTCAATTTGCCCTTCTGGGAGACCCTATATTTATTTAAAAAAAATACAATATTGGCATTATTGACCCATGGATTATGCATGGAATCAAACCCAAGCCATTTGACCGTTAGATTAGTCTTCTTTACGTTCTATGAAATTCCCTACACGGTAAACGTCTGAATGTGAAGTCCTTTTCAGCTCCTGATGAGAGTAGAATCCTCAAAGAATAGGTTCTCCATTCATATCTTCAAGAAGTAATGTTTCGTCTCTACCAGTTTACGTGTCTTTAACAGTTTCACTTACCAGTTTGCAGTATATCCCTTGCGAAAACAACCTTATGCTCAATGATGCTAAGAATATCACCAAGTTTAAACTTGGACAGTGATGGAACGAAAATAAAATAGTAGGGTATCCTCCTTAAGGTGGGAATGCAAGGACCACGAGAAAAGGTAAATGTGTTTACAGTTTTTACAGCAACACTTTTTTTTCTGTTCAAAATAAATCAAATATTGCTTCTCCACACACATCGAGTTTAATTTTCTTCAAATGATACCTCAACAGTTGTTGAATATCTGTCAAAGGTGTCCTGGAATTTCATGATTTTTTTCATTTAAATAGGTTTATAATTAATGCCACTATGCTCTTGGCAGATATTCAACAACTGTTGATATCACAATGTTAAAAAAATAAAACTTTGTTTGTGTAGAAGTAATATTTGATTTATTTTGACCAAAAAAAGTTTTGTTATAAAAACTGCAAAAACATTTACCTTTTCTCACGTTCTCTGCATTTCCAACTTACCATCGATAGGTCTCACCTTAATAGTTGAGTGTTATGTTCGATTTTACTCATCGACTTAAGAATAAATCATATCAATTAATCGATATCATCTTTTAGCTGTAAATCTGATTCACATCATATACTTCAGAGTTAGAATGAACCGTTCTACAACACAAGCCTTAACATTACTATATGTATAGTAATGATTAATCTTCTTCCATTTTATTAGAGCTTTTAAATTGATATTTCAAAACTCTGTTCCATTTTCTGTTCGCAAATTTGAATTGCTGGGATTACGTTAGCAGTCATCTGACGAAGAACGTGTGCGATAGCTGTGGTAACGTTTTTTCCCATCAGCCCAATCATGTTTGGAATAAACGTCGAATATAGTAGGGAACAGTTGTATCCTTTGTTAGATCTAGAGAAGGGTATCTATCATCTCATCAAGATCAGCTTCTAGCAGTTCGTTAAACCCTTGTACACTAACACGCCAAAACGTTGCTGGGCGGAACGGTGACGTTAACGTGTGATTACCTCCTTGGTAGACATGATTATGCGAATAATGCTAGTGGAATAAATACTTTATAAAACGATGTCAGCCCCAAGTAATTAATTCTTCAATGGTAAAAACGATCTCGTTCACATGCGTTGAAAGTCATACGTGATATGAGGCGTACAAGAGTATTAATCGATCAACCAATCTAATAGGATCATCCAAATAATTATAATTGACTCATCTTACCCTTTCAATCTTGAACATGCCATCTCCCTCAAACTCATTCTCCTCTCTAATAAAATGTTTAGTACGCACGTTAAGTACATTCATTAACCGATAGAAGCATAGAAAAGAGTAATTCAAATAGTCCTTTTGTGTAAGGGAACATGATATTATTCAGAGCCACCATCCGTCACCCTCTTCAAAATAGGATACGTAACTATTATAGCCCCACCTTAAGTTTTATTTTAACGATCTTGAAGTGTGTAGGAATACATTTTTATAGCTATTTGTTGTGCCGATACATTATCCTTCTTCTCTTCCTCTTGAACAACTTAAAATCCAGTTATTGCAATTTGACAAACTCTAAACCTTCGGCCCATGTTCCAAGTCACCAACAACTGTGGAAACTGGCATAAAGGTATTATGTTTCTATTATGATCTGATTAAAGTGATTGCATCTTAATGGTGGAAGTAAATGAACTTGAACTATTAAAGAAAAGGCGTTCATTCACAAAATAATAGTATAAAAATTATTAGATAAAGATAAACAGTGACAAGAACAGAAAATACGCTAATAGCGTTGAGAAACAATTTACTCTTTAGAAATATAATAGGCCTCAACCTTCATAATATACTCATAAAAAAACACCACTACAGGCAGGAATAATAAAGAAATGGGAAAGGCGTTACATAACCAGAGCTATCATAAACCTCAGAGACGTAACTAATAATAATTACAACAACATAATCTTATGTATCAACCCACTGATGTCGATACAGAAAAAACCCAGCAAGATAGTAATTCCAATATATAAACACCTTCTAAGAAATTTCTGACAAAACAAACATGATCATGTCAGATCAATAAGTTCGATAAAAATGATAAATGACTGTCAATCCTAAAGCTAAGCTTAATTTTAAGTTGAACAAATAATTAGGAGATCGCATGTCCAGCTAATAGGTATTTTTGCCAACAAAAAATCCGCAAGTTTTGAAATTTAAATTGGTCAAGTAGTTCTGGGTCCTAGATCATTTTCCGAGTTTTCTACCTTGGCGCGCCGCCGCTTGTGCCACCATCTTGAAACAACGGTGGCCAAAACATTTCTTCCTCTATCTATATATTCTTTCTGGTTGGTCCTACGATCGAAATAGTGAGAATAATATAAAATATATTAATATAAAAAAGACGATTTGCTACAAATTTTGTATGTTTTTTTATTTGAAGATTTGTTTCCAACCTTCAGTAAAACTCTTGTTAGCTCCCTGAATATTTTTTATGCTATCTATTAATAGCGACTCTTTGCAACACTAATAAAATGTTAACCTGCTCTTTTCCACACCAGTATGAGGTATAGCTACCGACGCGTTTTTTTTTACCTAAACCTAATCCACATCTGAAATCCATCTTTAGATAATTATTAGAATCTGCTCCAAACCAGGTTGACTGACATCTATTTCTTCACTGCTTCTGTAATTATCTCTTGATTCTAAATCTTTGTCTTCTTCACTCAAGAGTAAAATCTCACCGAAGTTTACTGATTTTTTTCATCTCCTTCTTTTTCAGAATCGATGAAAATCTGTGACGCGTTTTCACATGTTTGCAGTAACCGCACATAATAGAAAATTTTAGGCCCAGTTTCATACAACCACAAGCTGCACCGCATCTTAACCTGCATTTATATGAGATAAATTTGAGCAAAACCTAAGAATTCGGATGCCTGGTGTTTCTGATTCCAATTATGCTCATTTGCCAGACCTTGTGGAACTTTGTGAACGCCAGACCGAGCCTATACCTGGCATCACGTCCCAAATGTATGCTCTCGTGTAAATTCTCGTCTAGGGGACACTGTAGGAATATTGAATTTAACAGATTTAGCTAAACGCTAGTACCGAAGTGATTTTAATCCTTCGTTTACTTTATCACCCCCATATAACGCCGTCAAAAAGCATTCTCTAGCTGTAGCAATACTCTTTGGTTGGTGACCTGGTGGTCTAGGGGTAAGGTGTCGGACTTCTGTGCTGGGAGTCCGGGGTTCAATCCTCGGTCCCGGAAAAGATTTATCTGATTGCCAAACCCTTCCTTCACCTCTGACAGGACGTGTGTTAATCACAACTTGTGAATGTGTGGAATGCCAGGCCTCCACCGTGGTTCGGATTCCACGTTAAACTGTAGGTCCTCCATTTCATCTCACAATCACCCTGCCATTACACATTAGCGTAAGTGCGTATAACCCGAACGGGTAATAAGACGCGGTGCTAATAGTAATAGTAATACTCTTTGGGTCTGTCACCTTTCTTGATCAGTTACACAGTATTGTTTAATTGGAGGTTCTTCTCAAGAGTAGCGAAAAACTTTTTATACCAGTATTGAAGATAGCAGATGTGTCGCAGCCGTTAAATGCATTCAGGAACATTGTTATCTGCTGCTTCTACATACTAAAAACTCTATGAATTTTCGGTAACGTTTCCTTTGCCTGATTTTCGAAAGTAAATATTTGGATGTGATATTGATAATCCTGTCAATAAAACTAGAAAATCTATGTCTTCACTTACAACGATAACAGAATTGTATGATCAACACATGTCAATAGCTGTGTGTTTTATCAAATTGCCAGAAACTTCTGTAGCCTGTTTTAAGCAAATTTTGTTCTCTTCACTAGCCAGAAAATGTTCTCGCAAAACTGTCACCAATATTTCCTCATCGAAAAGTATTTCCACGGAACTTTGCTTTCTTGATCGGTGCTGTCGTTCTGTACTCTTTGTATTTTTTTCAGTAGCACCAATTGGATACCCATAAAAAATAATTATTGCATTTAAACCATAGGGTTGTTCTACATATTGCACATAATTTGCATGAATCGAGCCAAACGTAACGTTGCGATGCCACATGACTCTATGTAGAAGGTAGTCAGTCACCTTCCAAAATTTGAATGCTTTTAGTTCCAAGTTGAGTGTAATCTGTAAGTATCGAGAAAGCAGTGTATAATAACGATTTCACGTCCATGTGCATCCCTTATTTTGAAAATAATGACAAAGGAAATGGAGCAAGTTCAAATTTCAGGTATTTCTTTAATTCTTCGTCTGATTGCTTCGCGATACATATTCTCTGAAAACCATCAGTGGGTTAGTGGAGATTGTAGATTACTCAAGCCTGATGCTGTTGTTGATTATTGCAAGTGGAAGCACTTTGTCCTTGCATTTGAATTTTACAGAATCAAAAATTTCACCATTTATTTTAGAAACATCAACAGCATCAATCTCTTGGGACAAGTGGCAATTTATTCGGTCATCTCCAACAATTCCAGTGCTTATGGGCATTAACTCATTAATATTTGGCAAAGGAGGATGCTGAGAAAACCAATTGATGATTTTTTCCACGTCTTCATTGTCGCGAATAACGCGATACGTTCTCATGTCGACATGCTGGTCTATTGTTTCCAAATAAATACCGAAAACATTTTCAATTTCGTCACAAACATTGTGTAAGTATATCACACCCAAAGTCCAAACTGTAATCACGCTGTCTGTAATTCCACGTCTATGAGTGAGTCCTCCGGAGCTCTTCATTGTCCTCATGTTACCACACACTCTACTACCTCTTAGCTACGGCCAACCTAGACTTAAAGAAAAGCGGGTGGAAGCTACATAAGATATAAGAAAGTAAAACATTAACAACAATTAAATAACAATATGAATGGTTTATTCAAGATAACAACAATTGAAACAATAATTTACATGGCTTCATAAGTCAATTTGAAGTGTGTTGAAAATCAAATACATAATAACATATCATTAATCAAGCGAAGTTTGATTATAAGAATGTTTCCAAACATGAAACATATCCTTTAGTCAACTAGGTCAGTCTGGAAGAGACAACAACTCGACCGAACTACAATATGTCAGATTCACAACAGTGAATATAGACAGAACAACCATAAACGTTGAAAATGAGAACAAATTATTACTCAATAAATATTGAGCCAGATATTTATACGACGTCAAAAAAGTGCCTAATGGGCATCTTTTAAATTGTTCCAAAAATGTCTGGTTCACTACAGTGAATACAGACTGAATAATTTTAGAAAAGGTAAATTATTAATTTAATATCACACAGATGTTTCAAAGAACACAAGAGTTTGGCTTACAGACCTCAAGTCAAACTCCCGTGGGACTATTAAATGTCGACACAACTAAAGACGTTAACAAGATCCCTACTTGTTAATAATAAGTAATATAAGATACCAAAAAAGCCTAGTTATACCACCAATAATTTCTATTAAATGATTTGGAAAATATTAAAGTCTAAATTAATCAATCAGCAAAATATTACGTTACTTTAACAAATAATTCAAATAATAATCAAATAAGGAAACATTGTCAAAAAGGGAGTTTACATTTACTACAATATTCAGACTATTCAAATTAAATACTTCTAGCAAATTTAGTTAATAAATATGGCAATCTAAAATTTTCAAGTGACATAACAGACACTAGCGCCCAATTGGTGCCAAAAAAGATTAGGTGTCTCATAACAAAATTTAATTTTATAAACTAAAAATCTTTTATTTATTAATTTATGATGCCTATTCCAGCTTATTAAAAACCTACTTTACTTTATAGTTCAAAATTGAACAAGCCATAGTTCAAGTCTATTAAAATAATATCGATGAATATAAATACATAAAATACGTAATCATCCTGTAAATGTCTAAGTGCGGGACAGGACTTCTCCAGACGGCGTCGAATATGATAGTCCGTTTGTCTTTAGATTCGCCAGGTTTATATAGTGTTACTAGTCGTTGGCATCCCATCGGCCATTTCGATGAACGTAGAGCAGCACGTAGTCCATCGATAAAGCTAGGATTTGCGGCCCTGTCTTGACCACGTCTACCATTGTTGATCGAGATCTTTTTGACCAGTACACCTGTGACGTACACACATCACGCGATGTCTTGGCGGTAGATACTGTTTTTTTTTCCGCCGGATGGTAGGATAGTCGCAGTCCAGTTGTTGAGTGTGTATTTCGTCAGTCCCATCAGAATTGCTTCAACCAGTCCGCTCGGAACATCAGTTGCTGGATCACCAAGGCTTGTTCGTCCCACTCTTCAATCTAGGACGTGACGTGTATACGTTGAAGCTTGTTCTACCCAGAAGATACAAAGGGTAAGTACATGGACAGTTTGTGATTGCGGGGAGTTTATTATTGTTTAATATTGTTCTTGATATAGACTGAATATACCTGGGACTACAATAGAGAAGGTTACTATTGCAGGAAGTTTATTAATTTTGAAGTTTCATACGGAGTGGGTAGTATGACTTGTAAGGAAAACCTCTACATATAGATTAATATAGGGGGTAGTATTACGTAACATTACCAAATGTTACAATTATGAATGTCTGTTCTATGCTCATATAGGAGAAAATGCCTGATAAAAACTTGTCGGAACGCCTGAAGTCAAATATCCTTCTGTTGTGAATTTTTCGTATTCATCAGTGGTCATTTTCCCTGTAAAAGCAACACATTTTGTATACATATGTCAGCAGAACTTGCATAAAAGAAATTACCGCTTGCATGAAATTAAGGTAGCATTTTTTGTATGGTATCAAGATGAAGTGGCTAGCTACCCATTCGTTATGCTTCAATGAAGTGTTTTACCATTGTGATCATCAGAAAATATTGCACCCACAATTCAGATTTTCTTGGAATTTTCTGCAGACAATAAATTATTCTAAACAAAACATTTTTGGATGCTGTAAGTATTATAGATCTATATAAATCGCTCATAATTTTGTCCATTGTAGCACAATCTTCTTCTGTGAAATCTATCAATTGCAGGACTACGATTTCCAAAGCCAGATGAGACAAAATATGAGCTTGGACCGCCCGAGAATATACGTGCCTTGACATAATTTTTCTACATTGTTTTTGGCATAATCTGTTTTGAAAAGATCTTTCTGTCTTCCCAGACATTATGTACCTTAAGTACCCAAGAAAGACATCAACAGGTGAAATCGTCCAAGTATTATAATTACATGATTCAAATCTGATTCGGGACCACTATTAGTGATGATTTCGCGACCTTGTATGTAAAGTGGCTGATCGAACGTTACAAAATGGGTGCGTTGATTCAAGGCCTTACATTTCTCGGCAGAGGAAAAATGAGAAGTATAGATAGTGTCATAGTGGTCGGGTGGAGCGTTTATAAATGAAAGACATAATACTTTTGATTTTACATAGGTTTTATCAGCTGTTGCCTGCTCCATAAAACCATCCCACCCAGGTAGAAAGAGAGAGAGTTTGATCATTTTCCATATAGCCAAATAAAATAAGAAACTGATGGCAATACTTCATTAGCAAGAGAGTGGATACTTTCAATATCTACAATAATTATAATTATTTTCAAGCCCGAGTCTCTAGGTTTTTGGAAACATTTATTGGGAACGAATCCATACTCACCTACAACTTTTGCGGACGGCAATCTATAAAGACGCGAAATGTTCTTATCAGGATAAATAGCAGTGTAGGGTGTCACACAATGGATATCACCCAATGCATGAAGTAATGGAACCATCGAAAGGGTTGATATTAAAATCAACATTGTCAAGGATGAACTGAGAGAATGCACGCGGCTTGATTTATGCTCTAGGACGCATAATACAGGATATTTGGAACAGTGCCATTTCACTGTATGTTGATAAATACACCCCAACGCTGACAAAACATTAATGAGATTTTTCGATCCAAACTTTTTTGTATAAAATACACAAACTCCTGTTTGTAATGGCAATAAAAATTAAAGTGGCATTACCGCAGAGATTACAGAATGTGGCAAAGCGGTGCATTTTTCCCCACCCCCACTTGTCGAGGAGGCCACGTTTATTTTTCATAGTTAAATCAGCAAAAATAAAAAAGTAACTATTTTGGAACAATGGTATTGACGTCTCGCATAAAATCATCGGTAGGAGGATATTGTTCTGTGTTGTAGACTTGCGATCGTATATCTTCCAAGATGATAGCAGCTGCGGCTTGAACTAATTGAAGTATTTTATCATGTTAATTGAATTTTTTCTCCTCGTACCAGGCGTCCGTCAGTATTTTATATCCAGTCTTTCAGAAGAAGATAGTTGGCGGTTTATTCATGGTTTCTACAATAATAATATCGTCCCCGTACTTCTGTAATAAGCGTGCTTTGACTGTTCGTATATCTGGCCGATAATTCCCTTCAATCTGATTTATAGCTTCGTTGAGGGAGAATGGATATTTATCAGAATTCTCGCTCAGATAAGAATAAATAGTTTCCATCGCATCATACACGTTAGTAGTCAACCGATGCTCTCTCTTTTGTCCAGTTGGTGATAAAGGTACAATTTTTTTCATGCATATATTATGCTAATTCACATCCACCGCGAATAAATCAAAATTATGTTGTATACGGTCAGCAATCATTCGAACCCATTCATCGTTGCGACTACCTGTTACTTTCAAGATGACGTCTTTCACAGATAGCTTCTGCACATCATAGACTGTATTTCGTACGGCCAAACGAGATTTTGTTCCTTTCTTACAAATTATTCAGTTATTTCTTCACTGCATAGGAAGCAATGTTTTTAAAAAATAAATATCAGCACAGCCCGATTACAGCAATGTTGACAATAAGAACCGTTGGGCCGCATCACTACCTCGACGATAAGTTGCCGCAATCAAATTATCATTGTTATAATGTTTTTGGCACGCACCGTGCACGGTCACTTTGTTAAGGTTTGTCAAGAAATACTTTTGTTTTTCTGACTCTAGAAATTCGAAAAGTTTTTATACCTCTCTCCTGCACTTCAAAAATTTCAACTTTATCTAAAAAATTTTCACATATGAAACAAAATACCACTTTAGAAGCAGCCATTGCAATTATAAGCTACACACACACTTAAAAGTAAATTACATTAGAATCGAGGCACAAAGGACAATTGTTTATTGATATGGGAAAGAAGGAGAAGGTTTTGGGACCCTTCAACCGTAGAAAATAATTTGAAAAACTAAACATAAGCCAATAAATAAATAACCTAAGCTTTCGATGGTTAACATCTGTCACCGCGTGGCACAAACTTTCACAAAGCACCTGCAAGCTTCTCCCCCCCTTTTAGACGCTGCCTTCGGGGAAAATTTCTGGGGGAGGGGGTGGAAGAATTTTGTTAACGTCTCATAAGCGTCTCATATGGTCAAATAGTAGGCAGTATTGTCCAAGCCGCTTTTACAACTGGTCAAATAAAAAGGATAGTTGCAAACAGTAACTTTCCGAAAAATAGCGGAGTATTCTCCAATTTACGCCACTAGAATCGGAAACTATTCTACCAACAAAGAAGGTTTTAGACAAAATTTGTAGAAAATTGTCTCTTTTACAGTATTGTTAGTAACTATCTTGATCGTAGGATCAACTGGAAAGGAGATATAGAGAAAAAATATTTAGGCCACCATTTTTTAAAGATGGAGGCGCGAGTGGTGGCGTGCCAAGGTCGAAAACTTATAAAATTACATAGAAATGTGAAAATTTTAAATATCAAAACTCCCACATTTTTTGTAAGCTAATCGTCTTTTTTTGTCTCTATTGACTGGGCTATAAGTCTAATATTTAGTAGAACTGTGTGCCTAGCCATACAAACATTTCAATACGACTAATTTGACTTAACCAAAATATGGCTGTTCCCGAAAAGTTATCAAATCATAGAAATAAACAAATACTAAATAGCTGCGCATATTAAGCAAAAATAATTATCAAACTAAACACAAAAACAAATGGATATAATAATATTGCTCACGATGTTGATAGAAGTAGAAGGCTTACTCGTCGCATTAAAACCCAAAATTTAAGACAAATACCAAAGATGAAATATTAATATCACTTATCAACAAAGTAATAAAAGATTTAAATTTTGGCTGACTCGTCCAACCATGGACTCCATTTTAATGCCAAAAGAGTATTTAAATTGTATATAACTAGAAGAGTTCACATAAGTATAATTTTATATTTTAAAAAAGAGCCAAAACCACTTCTAAACTTACATGTCACGTGCGTAAGCCCCTACACTCAGACGAACATAAAAGAGTAACATTCACTTGTAATCAATGGCTAATAAACAATAATTACATATCAGTGGGGGAAAATGGAGGGGTTTCACACTTAACGCAGATAGCTTGATGAACTCATCACCAACAATTCACAGAAAGAGTTCACTCTGGTGCATGCCCGCAAAATTATTTCTTCGCTGACTCGTGGTAGGGGGACACAGAGAGGAAGAATTATCAAATACTTCCCCTCAGTTGGCACGCATGCGCAATGTCCAGAACTGGAGTGGATCTCTCTGGCGGGGTTTGATGAAAATAGCCAGGCAACAATTCGTTTGTTTTTCTGTAGACACCACTTACTCGGGAGAAATTTTCGTTCTACACATAGTACAAGATGACGCAATCCAACTCAGACAGGGCTGATTGAATAGGGTAAGTTCTTAAAGTTTTTTGGTGACAAGGATATTTTGACAATGTGGACCGTCGCAACGGTACAACCCTCCACCCCTTGGAGTGACAGCCACGGTTGCTCAGTAACCCCCAGATGGTCCAAGCTCATGATGCCGTAATCTAAGAGGACGTCTATCTTGGCCACAGCACTCGCGGCAGGCCATCCCAGGATCTAGTATGTCCGACTGGCTCCCCGAGACTTCATCTGTCACCTACTACAATCACAGTCGAACAGTGGTCTCAAAAGATGCTCCTGATTCCTCTTCTCTCCACTGATGACCACGGGAAAATGGTGGGAAGAAAGATTACACCGAGAACACAAGCATTCTTCAATTATTCAGTGAAAATTATTCAGTGATCACCTAATACAAAAAACTTACAAAAAAAAATAAAAAAATTACGAACTATATCTATATGTCCGAATTTAAATCAAATAATATATATTATTGATATTATTACTATACCAAAAGAGCTGACAGATATAATAGGGATAACATTTATCAAAATTGGGCTCCTAATTGCTACGCAGAGATTCTCTTAATATAACAGTTAATTTAATAGATGAATAAAAACCATGGTTGATATTACTTAACAACCCTTTCCTGTTTCATTTAGGATTATCACAACTAATAGTGATTATTACCATTATTCTTCCCTTAATTTATTGGGGAACTAACATCTAGTTTATTCATTACCTCAATGGATAATTAGTGTTATAATTGTTACATTTGATGCATCAGTCACAATATAATTACTAACCTTATTTTCCATTCCCTAGTTTTCCATTTTCCAGTTGTTCCCTCAAGGGAAAATGTGAAAATGGTACATTTACAGAAATCCATACCTCTGACAACACTAGGGTCTTCGCAGTAACACTAAAAACACTTATACACTACAACTTACTCTCACGGGATTGACTCATATGGACTCACGGGATGGGGATTCTTGATATTAGCTGTTTAACTTGGTAGACATGGGCTCGCCTTGTTATGGATGGGTCTCTAACATCGCTTAACAACAGTGTAATGGGGGTGAGAAAACGTTCCACTCACCATGGATCTCTCCATTTACGAATAAGCTTTGCCGATAATTGGTTGGCTGCAGAGGTCTGTGGGTAACATATGCAGGGAACGTTATTCTCTAACACCAATGAAACAGGGATCCGCCCCTGATTATACCTAGTGGCAACTTTCATATGGGACCTCTTCAAACTCTCAAATGGCTTCCGACACTTATCCATATGAGAGACTACCTCATCCCCTCCTAGCAGCGGCTCCACATCCCACATCGCCAGAGGGGTGATTAAGCTCCCTCCTCAGGGACACAAAAGACAGGGAAACATTGATAAACTCATGAAATTCAGAATTAAAAGCGACACTTAGGAATTCCAAGTCATGGTCCCACTTCACCTGTTCACATCTGTGAAAAATGGTTGGGACAGGGATAGTACTGGATTGTCATCATGCGTTTTATGCCCCACCCAAAGCACAAATCTTTGAATACAGCCGGTCTAAAACACATCCCATTATCACTAATAAGAACACGTGGGGCCCCAATTATGGTCCACACGATTCTAGAAAGCGTGATAGCAATGGTCTTAGCCTTCATATTTCTATGTGGTAGCATCTCAACAAACTTAGAAAAAGCATCCAAAACTACAAGAACACACGTATTCCCTAAGGATGATCGGGGCAGAGGTCCTACATAGTCCACAAAAACCCTTTTCCATGGAAGTGAGCCACATCGGTCAAATGAAGCCCAACTTTAGAATTGTGGGCAGGTTTGGCCTTCTGGAAATCCTCACATCGCCTTACTTGTTCCTTGACCTCTTTGTACATTCGTGCCCAAAAGAACTCCTTGAAAAATTTAGCTAACTCTTGAGAACTCCAAGGTGGCTACTGACCACAGAATAATTAAAATACCACACCAACATAGGCTGAATGACAGCTGGGCCAAAGATCATCCTTCCCTTATCCTTATTAATGGAAACCACAAGAAGAGCCTTGTACAGGGAATATGAATCCACATCTTCTCCTCGTTGGGTTCTATCCATGATGTCCGAACACCAGGGGTTATTTTTTTAATGTTCTTGGATTGAAATAAATGATTCGGAAATGGAATGAACTACAAACATAGGCTGAACCACTTCCTCTACCCCAACAGGCTCACGGTATTCTGCCACCCGGGACAGAATATCGGCCGTCACATTATTTATACCTGGGATATGATGAGTAAAAAAATTATATTTGGATAGGCACTAAACCCACCTATCAATCTTACTTAATTGCTTAGGATGGCGCCACATCCACGAGAGTGCCATGTTATCAGTGTACAGTTCAAACTCTCGCTGTTCCAAATAATCAAAAAAACTTCTCTACACCAAACAAGCAAGCAAAGCATTCCTTCTCAAAGCACTGTATTTTGGTTCACACTGAGACAGAGTCTTGCTGGCAAATGCCACAGTATGAACATCATCAGAGGTTCTTTGGTATAATACAATACCTAAGTTAACAGAGTACGCGTCAATATGAAGGAGAACTAGATGCGAAAAGTCCGTCATGTCAAAACTTCAGGACTGATTAATTTGCTCTTAAGTGCCTTGAATGACTGGGATTGTTGCTCTCCCCAGATAAATGCCATTTCCTTCTTCTTCAAAGCATTCAAGGGCGAAGAAATTTCCGAGAATCATGGTATAAACCTGACGTCATAGGCACACATGATCAAGAAGCATATTGCCCCTTTCAAGTTTTTGGGTTGAGGGTATCCTTCCGAGATCAACCGGCATATTCCAGTCTGAAATGACATACCTAACCCAAATATTTAATAAATTATTTGACCCAAGTAACTTTCTCGGGAGTCACAATAAGTCGCACTTCACCTAAGTGACCCAATACAATTTCCAAATGTCCTAAATGTTCATCAAAGGAATTGCTATACGTACAAATATCATATAAATAATTAAAGACGAACTTATATTTCAAGTCAGAGAATATGTGGTCAAGAACGCGTCTTAAAGCTTGACCACCGATACTAGTGCTCAGGGGGATGTGGTTGAACTATAGAGTTGCCAGGGGGTAGCAAATACCTTGTACTTCTTGCAACACTCAGTGAGCGTTCACTGCAAGAAACTGGCGTTTAGGTCAATAATAATAATAATATTTAGCACCGCGTCTTACTACCCGTTCGGGTTATACGCTTAAGTACTAATTACGGTAATGGATTAGGAATCAGGAGGGTTGAATTTAGAGGAAGTGAACCCGCATTTGCATGAAGGGAGAGTGGAAAACCATTTAGGAAAAACCACCCCCAGTTCACACGACCGAGATTTGAACCTCGATCTCCCCGTCCTCGGCGATCGAGCTCAACACGACTAACGCGTGTGCCAAATACGCCACCAAGGCGGGTAGGTCAATAAGGCTATGTACCTTAGCTCCCCCTAGATGTCGAAAGGCACTCTCAATGCTTGGGTACGGGTCAAACTGGATATTTTTGTTTATTTCCCGATAATCGGCTATGAGTTTGTGTCCCTGGATTTTCCTCGGGATAATGAACGTCGGGCTGGAATATGGAGACATAGATGACCTAATGATTTCCTTTTTCTCTAAGTCCTCAATAAGTTTTCGAAAATCTTCATTTTCAGGGGAAAGGATATGGGGGTACAAGAATAGGGGCCTGACCTAACCGGAAACTCATCCATAACAACGCCATAAGGCAACACATAATATTTTCCCCAAACAAAAGTTCTGACATCAGGGAACTAGATAGTTAGATGGCTAATACGATCTTCCTCCGTCCCTAAGCTATTACACCAAAGAGGTCGCAGTGGCACCTTGACTTCGGGATTAAATTTTAAACTTATTTTTCGAACCCCTAAGTCCAATATTCCTCCAGTATCCCGCAAAAAATCATTGCCCAGAATAATATAACTCAAGAGGTTGTCTTCCACACAAAGCCTACGTTTCCACAAAAATCAATCAATTTTGATAAAAAGACAAACGTGTTGATCAACAACCATTCTACCACGATTACCCAAAATAAAAGTGTGGAGATCACATTTCTCAATTTTAATATTATTTTTAGATCTGGAGCTTTGAATCGTGCGCAAATATTCAGAATTAATAAACGATGCGTCATCACCCGTGTCAATCAAAGTAAAAAAGAATTTGAACCTATGGTGAATTCAACTATCGGAACGGGAGCAATGACTGGCTTTCGGGAACGACGTGTACCCGGACCACTCCACTGACTACACGTCACTTGTTTCCCGTCGAATAATGATACTTAAAATGACCCAGTTTATTACATTGGAAACACCTCACGCGGGCAGATCACGTTGGCCACTATTTAAACTATTACCAATGTTTTATTTGCATTACTAAGTATACTAGTCATGGGAGGTGCCCATACAGACATAAGACAACCACTATCGTTCACACAGGGGGAAAGAAGGGCTACGAAAGAACTAAAGGGCTTAGAAATCGATATTGGATGCTTAAAAAAATATTTACTCTCAGCTAGAAGTGACCCTTGAATTTTTGAAGTAAGAGAAAATAACTCAGAGAAATAATATGGCTGGCGTAAAAACATAAAATGTCTTCTAGTTAGAGGATATGCGTTTTAAAGTATAATTTCCACAATCTGATGTTCACTAAGATTTAAATTTAGGATACTTGCCACTCCTGACACCAACAGGATAAACATTAGCTATGAATCATGAGGGAGTTGAAAAAGACGTATCAATTTAGAACGGAGACGCGCTCCTTCTCTTCTTGAAACCAGAGAGTCAAATATTCTATCTTTATTAGTAACCCTTGGAATTCCTTGACTGATTCACTCAGAAACAAGATGATTAATAAAACCCGCAGTCTTCCCAATACATAATACTAAGAATTCTGAATCATCAACAAGACGTAAGTTATAAACTTTATTTACCTCCAATGAAAAGGCAAACAAAGCGGAACTACTTTGTTCGTCACAAATGGGAATATGACTTAAACAGTCACCAACAACCTTTGAACGAGTCCTATTATAAGATATATTACTAGAAGGAACAACAATATTACTAGCCATAGAGACCAGAACGTTACTAACCGGGTAGAATGGGGCATGAACAATATTATTAACTGCTACGGATGATTCAACGTTTTTGCTGTGTGTCTGAAGGGCAAAATCCTCACTAAGACCGGGTAGAATGGGGCATGAACAATATTATTAACTGCTACGGATGATTCAACGTTTCTGCTGTGTGTCTGAAGGGCAAAATCCTCACTAAGAATAACATAAGAAACTAATTGGCCTTTATCACTCAACTCCTAAAACAGCAAAGCCCTAAAATTACGCACACTAGATTCAGTAGCAACAGTGATTCCTCAACCCACGAGATCCGCGACCAAGGAATCTCGGGTGAGCTTGTAGATCTGAGATTTACCAACTAACACCTTAGTCTTGTCTAATGGCGTCGAATTCATGGCACTGGAGTACAAAGGGGGCTTGCAACATACAAAAGAAAAACACACTTGAGTGATCTGTTCGAATAAAACTTAAACCCTGTGAAGCAGAGTGGCGCAGATAACTTGTACACGCTTTCCTTTTGTTAGAACTTACAATATAAAAAAACAAAATAAACACGGACAAGTCTTATTGAATAGACTAAGTTCTTAAAGTTGTTAGGTGACAGGAATATTTTGCCAATATGGACCGTCGCAACGGTACAGTACGGTAAACGTACTCACCTCTACACAGCATGAATGGACGATAAAAAGATCAACCCTGCTTGAAAATACCTTTATGTTGGATTTGCCCTTCAAACTGGTCTTAGCAGTACGACAGCTAGAGATAGAAGTACTTTTGATCAATGTCGTTTAAGTAGGCCCACAGATAAGCTAAGCCTGAATTTATAGATGTCCCCTTATGACGTAATAAACCTAGTTTTCAATAAAGATTCCTTTGCGAAATTGTATGAGGATTATCCTAACTGTCTAACTTTATGCTATGGAAAATGAATAAACAGTGCTATGTTACGAAAGTTCAAATTACAATGAATACTGAAACTAACCAACCAAAATTGATGTTATCCAGGGGATGAAGATAAAACAGTTCATTGTGTTAAATAATTAAAGTTTAAATTCTATTTATAAAATGTATTGTCAGTATGAATTTAAAATAAAAATCTTTTACTTGATGAATGTATTAGTGAAATATAAATAAATTAGTGCATAAACAAGATTAAACCGTTAATAAAATATCCGCCATCATCTACAAGATGCGGACAAGTAAGTCAGTATCCATCATGGAGATCATATTTTATAATATACTTTTTTTAACTCAGTAATAATAATTTGGAAGTATTATATTTTCACTTTAAATAGTTAATATGTTGTTCCGAAAGTATAAAACATTAAAAAATACTATAAAATTGCATAAGAATATCAACGCCTACCCTTAAACTGTTTGTATATATAGTTTAAGGCTAAGAATAACAGAAATATGTATAGCTTACTTTAATAGAATACTTTACAAATAGCTTGAAACTTTACAGGATGAGCTTTCCTTCGTTCGGACCTTATTCTTGGATCTTAAATGGCTTGATTATGTCTTTATTCCCTTTTTAAATCTTCACATTACAAAAATAACACATCTGTCAAAAGCGTCACTTTCCATGTGTCCCGATTTGCATTCTAGGTCTCCTTCCCCAAAATTACTCATTCAATCATAAAAATTACATATAACAATTATTAGACAGTAGATATAAGTTTGGACTTATAAATAAATTCCAAGCGTAGTAAATATCTCTTAAAATTTAAATAAAAAAAGATGAATATTGTAATCATAACCAATGAGAGCTAATAAAATCATACCAACAAATAGATGTCAATATCACTGACAATAGGTAAAGTTAACAATCAGCTGCTAGGAGGTTTTAAACTTACCTCGTCTTAGCCCTGACCATAGACAAAGTTAACAATCAGCTGCTAGGATATTTTAAATTTCCCTTATCTTAGCCCTGACCATAAACAGAGTTCCCGATCAGCTGCTAGGAGGTTTTAAACCTCCCTCATCATATACAAAACAGAATCGCATCCAAAATTGATGACTAGACTGATCTGAACCTACACGAAACTTCCGATCTACGTCCATAATATTTGAGATAATATTAATCAGTAGTTAAACAATTATAAATTAAAATACTAAGATCCTTAGTCATTGTTATAACAATCGCATTGAATAAATAATGTATCCCTTGAATAAAATAAAAATGAAATATTAGATAGTTTCCTTATATTATTAGACAAGCGTTTGTAGTTGAGACATCTGCCGATACGAACTACAAGATTGTTTGAAATTAGTCGAGAAAAATGGGATATTATTATACGCTAAGTAGAACAATATACAATATAGAGGGTGATCAAAAAGTCGCGTAACCCTGTTTTTCCAAGGATATTTCTCGCAGAAAAACATGGAAAATGAACATGTTGTTTATATGTGTGGCAACACTGTAATGTTGGCCGGGTGTTGTGCAGGCCGTGTGACCTTGAGACAAACACTAGGTTTAGCCAGTTGAATTACATCATATTAAAGTGTAAGATGAGTTCTACACGAGCAGAGCTAGTATTAATTTTGAAACCTTAATTCAAGTCCAATTCGTACATGAAATGCCAACAATCGCTTGTGCGTAGTTTTCCAGAATCACGCATCCCGAATAAATCAACAATATGCCGAATTGATGGCACAAAATATAAGTTTTTTCTGGGTTGCGTGACTTTTTGATCATCCTGTATGAAGTGTCCATATTTCAGGCTATCTTTGATAGTTAAAATGTCTATCTCTTGAAACGCCCCCATTTTCTGGACGGTAAAAGAAGGGCGAACCTAAATAAATTAACGCTAAGGTGAGAGGGCATGTGAGGACAAAAAGGAAAGTCCATATGTCAATATATTTTTAAAAGCAATACATATTTTATTGTCAGATAAAATAAGTAAACAAACAATCAGAAGGTAAATTGGACCCTGATGGGGAACACTAAAAACAACAAAATTATATATAAACTTTAGATAAGGACTGAAAGTTAACAAGGAAACAACTTCACTAACTTCTTCAACTTCTTTAAATAACTAAATCATGTCTTAGTAAAAAATACAAAAAGGTCTGATATTTATCTTAACAAATTATATCAAAGTAAATTACATCAAAGTAAATCGTATTAAAATCAATTATATCAGTCATTCTCTTATACGAGATATTCGATAGTTGTCCATGAGAAAGCTACACCCTCTTTACTTCTATACTCTCTGATAGAACAACAACTGCAATATTTCATATGTTCATATTTAACAGCAAAGCACAACTTCTAAGATCAATTTTACTTTGACAATCTTCTACAATAAAGTTCCGTCTCAAACACGGCAACAAACAAAATGCACCATAAGATGTCACAAGGATGACAAATAAATGAATCTTATTCCTGAAGAAACTTTACTAAATATTTCAGGTAGAATGACTTTAACACAATATGGTCTCTGATAGGTCATAAACAGAATTATGACGTAATCCAGAGGGGAAATGACTTGAATATTACAGCTAATTTATAGCTTATTCTGTGCATATTAGAAGATACGAATAGTTTCTTCAATTGAAACTTCTTAAAGCTTAATATCGTAATACAAACTGGATATTTTCCTGATGGGAAAATATTCGACGAAATACATAAGATATATGTGTTAAATATTAAAAATTTCAATACGTACGTTAAAAAAAACTAAGATAAAAGGTTTGTTCCTTCACAAGGAACATTTTAACGGTTTACTAATATTTAAAAAAAACATGGTTTAACCAAAAACAAGGATATTTTTCTGATGGAAAAATATTAATTTTACTCTAACGTTATGTACAAAGAAAAGTTACACTATATGAGTTGCTTACATTTTCAGAGATTACTACCAACGTAACGTTTCCAACCAAGTTTCTGTCGAGAGTTCTTGGCTGACTGTGCGCGTGTATCTTCTATCGTTCTACGCCATTTGTATCTGTATATCTGCATACGTATCTGTGCCTGTGCAATACCTTTTATCCGTGGGCTTTAGATAGTGTCCAACCCCTAGGAGAAGATATCAAGAAAGAAGGTAGGGTGGTGACGTGGAAGGAGGAACCCTATTGTGACGGCCACGGAAACAGTTACCAACAAGTGCGATTGTGAGCGCTCTTTGGAAGATACCAATCATGGTATTATACCGAGTTTTGTCGATAAGTTGAAGGACCTCGCTACCCCCTTCGTTAACCTACCGATACATTCTTAGATTTTCATTTCCTTTCATGAATTTTAATATACTATTTACATATTGCTATAGTAGTATTTGCGTTTTAGCGTCTAATATTTTTCAGTGTTGTATTTACTCGTGTTTATATTTGGCCATATAGTTGCTCATTAAACGCTTTGTGTCAGTTTTATTTATACGTTATGAGTGTTAGATAAGTTTTTTAGTTGAACAGTGTATATTATAGAACTTTTATTAGTTTATATATTTGTTTACGTTAGTTTGATATAGTTGCTCATAAAACGCTTTGTTTCACTCATATTTATAGTTGTGTTAGGTTAGGTTTGGACAACTAGTTGAAGAGTGTGTATTATAAAACTTTATAAGCTTAGATTATTTTCTCATTAGTTTGATAATTTATATTTCACGTTAATTTGTATTAACCCTCTCGGGTTGTACGCCAATGTACTAACTAAG
Organism: Timema bartmani; assembly: GCA_902151455.1. Taxonomy (NCBI): domain Eukaryota; kingdom Metazoa; phylum Arthropoda; class Insecta; order Phasmatodea; family Timematidae; genus Timema; species Timema bartmani. The sequence continues at coordinate 21,886 of CABFWB010006610.1, forward strand.
TCTATGGGCTAGGGAGGAGGTAGGTGTAATGTGTAGGAAGTTCACCCACATTTGCGTGGAGAGAGAGATAGAAAGAGAGTGGGAAACCAATAAGGAAAAACCATCCTCAGTGCACCAGACCGGAATCGAACCCCTACTCTTTCAGTCCTCGGCAGTCTAGTCCAACACGAGACAGTGCGTTAGACCGCGCGGCCACCCAGGCTGGTTAGTTTATTGTTAAAGTTACATGAAGGGGCAATTTGTAATTTTATTGCTTACTTTGATGTGAAAGAAGATATTTCCAATAGTGGGTCCATAATACAAAAAACATACAGGCATAAATTAACAAAATAATTTTATAAACAATAATTACCAAAGCATTTTAATAATAGGATATATATATTGTCACTGTCCACGAATTAAAACTTTACAATAAAATATGTCTGGAAATGTTGAGGAAGATAGCCAACCGATTAAAGGCGAAGTAAATGGGTGAAGCTATTATTTTCTAAATCAGGACCCGAATGGTCTTAATATTGATATGTCAGATATTTTGCTGTGTTTGATGTGATTAATAATAAGTGTTTAGTATTTTTTCTTTTTTTATATAATGTTTCTAAACTAAGTTAATTGTAATCTAGACCCAACAATTAGTAAGTTTAAGCCTAGGTTAAACTAGAACCTAGCTATTTAATGTGTGTAGGCCTACCTTCATGTGTTTTTGTATGCAGCCTTCAAGAAAAACAACTTCTAAACTAATGGTCATACTTTGTCAACATGACAATTTAATAATGATTATTATGACGCAAACCTTTAATTTAAAATTATTTAAAAAAAGTATTTACTCACCTTTCTTCTTTAGTTGAAGACATCAAAGCAGATACAAATTTTATAGAAGAATAAAAATATATTAAATAAGCCTTAAAATGCCCTTCCTAGTTAATACTAACTAATTATATTGACTGATATTTAATAAAACAATTTCTTACAAAGGAACTAAACCTAACCTACACTTAAATAAAACTATCCCGAGATTACAAAATAAAAAAATATTCTACTCAATAAATTAACGATACGGTACCAACTTTTAATTAAAAACGAAAAAATTGAATAAAACAAATAAAAATGAACCAATTACTCTAAAGCTAAATAATAACAACAGAGTTTAAATTTCTAAAGATAATAAATGCCTTGAGAGCTCTACGCTTTCTTCAAAATAACAAAATTGGCAACAAAGTAGACAAGGCGCTATGAACTCTGGGTAATATCTTTTGCCAACTTTAATCTATAGTGTAGTGACTATGAAAGTAAATGGATACCGCTGGAAACACGTTGGAAGCAATACCACGCCATTACCGTGGTACGGACACAATCGGTCATTTGGTATCTCTACCGATAATTTATCGTAAAGGGTAGATAGCAACACTTTTACCGATGTACGCTCACAATAGCCCGTTCGTCCGCGCCGACCACGTGGAGTAGAAGTAAAAAATGTTCTAGCGTGGAATTGTAGCATCCGGGCTGAGTCTATTCATTTATAGTTTATTGAAATCTTGTATGTTAGGAAACTCTCTAACTTATGTCAATCGCCTTTGCGAGAACAGTTAACAACTCCAATTTCGGAAAAGTTTATGAATCTATGTTTAGTTGTAAAGAGTGATATAACTGAAGATAACACTTAGTCCTTCTTTTCTAGATTAGACCATAACGTCTGTATTATACCTTAGTAAAATACAAAGTTCTATGATCTGTGTTATTCTGAATAATACACTGAGTATTCTAGATGGAGTGAGTTATACTATTATATTACCTGGGGAAAACACTGAGTCATTAATGAGTCCAAGTCTCTGAAGATGTTGAGGAGACATAACAGCGTACATTATTGCGTCACCAACCGACTCTTGGAAAGCAGAGTTTGCACCATCCTGTGGACACAATTAGTTACAATTAAAGGGGCGGGTGTGTTTTTATATTTATATACAAGCGTACATTTGATATTTAAATTATTCCCACGCTCTTATATACGTACACTATTAATTTTTTTCGTTGTATATGTAACATTTATTTGGGTTTTTACTCACGTAGATAATGTAAAAAAAAGCCTATTGGAATTTCTCATATAATTGTAAAGAAATATATGTGATGTGCGAATGCCCGCCAACACATACAGCTTGTGGCTGGCCAGTAGGAAGTGATTAAGATTGGTGATGATCGTCTTGGGAATGTTTTCTATTTAATAAGAGTGGTTGTAAGCTTCGTGGTGGTCGGTAGTGATGTCTCTGAAATTGACTAAATGAGTGCATAGCATGAACGGTGTTTACTATAAAGATGGATACTAGCAAATACACGGTTCTCGTAGAATTGTAGAGTAGAGTAAGTAGAGTATTGTGATTTAAGATGAGATCAGATGCCCAATACGATCAATGCTAAATTGTGTATCTTTGTGTTCCTTTATCTTAGAAACTATTAGAGACTGTATTACGAAAATTTTATTGTATATTCTTCACTGTTTTGTAGGTTTGTTGGTCTACTATTGTATCTCTATGAAAAAAATAAGGTTTTAGACAGTTTTTATCTAATTGACTAAATTTTTAAAATAACTTAAATTATTAAGCAAATATAAACATATTTTTGTCCAAATAACTTGATTATAGATCCACATATTATAATGATGTAAATAAGTTGTAAAAAAGTCATGCCTGTAGCTTTAATAGTTTTTGAGAAGAAGGTACATAATTATGTTCTCAATTTTTAACTTCTGAGAAAATTATTAATAAAGAAAATCACATTCAGTTTAAAAACTTGCATGTTAGGTAACTTTGAAACATTCCTGCACCACAATCTCCATCCTCATCATCTTCTTGGTTCTGGATGGACATTCTTCTCTTCTTATTGCATGTTAGGTAACTTTGGAACATTATCTGCACCGTAGTCTCCATCCTCATCATCTTCTTGGTTCTGCAGGACATTCTTCTCTTCTTTCTGGTTTCCGTGGTCATTTAAAGGGCTGCTGCCTTTGTCTTTAGGATGCGTAACTTGTCCATAGACTGCAGCGCATATAATGTGTTTTGTCCTACGTTCACACCCAGTTCTTCCAAGACCTTTATCTTACCAATATTTCCTTAATTACAGGTCATTACAGCATTTGACACTCCAATTTTCAAAGCTTTGTGGCCAACAATCACATCCTTCGGGACTCTGTTGAAACCTTCATTGACATTTTGTGTCTTTTCATGCAGACACTTTTTGAGAAGGTCATAGCTAGCAAGATATTGATATATGGGCTTTATAGCTTCTGTTACTTCATAGGGAAGGGAGTTTTTGTAGCTGTATTGATCCAGAGTACCTGCTGATTCTGCTTTTCTGTATTTGCACCAAGTTTCTGGTGGTGGTGGAAAGAGAGTATGAACTGGTTTGTCGTCTGTTGAGGCACGATGAAAGAATGTAGCCCAAACAGCTTGTCTCATTGAATCCAAGGCTTTGTCTATGATGTCCCTAATTGCCTTCCCATAAAATTCCTGCAACAGATCGATTACCTTATATGTCAGCTTTCCTGTATTTTTTTTTTATAGATTTTACATCGGAGACTACTGTGCTACCCAGTTTAGTTTTGAGAATTCTCTAGCGTGATCCCAATCTTTTTTTCACATGTCCAACACATTCCAACTTGGTTATGGGGACATCATATGGCTTAATATCCTGAACAATTTTGAATAATCTGCAGTCTCCATCTCCAAGATGATTCACAAAACGAACTCCTAGTTCTTTCAAAAATTGATAAAAATTGACATGGCAGGTGCATCCTCAATCCCTCCACTAGTTCCTTCATAATTTTTAATATATGAAGGCCTGTGAGTATTTTTTTTTTCATCTTTGCCTGCTAGTATAAATCTTTGACAACATTTTGCATGTACTTCATAATCCAACACCTTGCCAATGTCAATACTCGTGGCAGTAGCACATTCATTCTTTGAAGTATGGCCTTTCTTCTGCCAAGATCCATCAAAGGCTACATTTATATCTGTTGAACCTTCATTCACTCTTACAGCTTCTTCAGTTGCAGCTTTTATTGAGGCTGTTGCAACAGAATTTATATAATTCCCAGCTAATTCTGTGTAATTGGTGAAGTTGGTAGGTGGATTTGGAAGGTTCATAAGAGCACATAGAATCTTACCAGCACAGTAGCCCTTCCCAATACTTCGGAGTCCATACTTTTGATTCAAAAAGATCAGATTTGAACACTCGTTAGAAGTTAGAAATGATTTTTCTGCATCACAATTCACATGTCTGATTGTTAATGTACAAATCAGTCCATTTCTTGCACTTGGATCTCCACTTACAGTTATATGGCCACCATATAAATCACATGACACAATTTCAACCAACATTGATACTAAAATACTCAAATATATTACAATATTAACACAATTATCTTCAAAATCAATTACCTTTTCAGTGTTTTTTTAACTTTCTTTTAGAGGCACTAGGAGTAGTGACAACGTTTTCTTTGATACTTGAAGGGCTTTTTTGACAAACAACATTTTTTTTATGCCCATTTATAACTTTGGATGATCTGAGCATGGATTAGTTCTGTAGAACCTATTGCCTCTATTGTTTCGTTTTTTTAAAGGCCTATTAGACCTTGGCATGATGATAATATATTTTGCAATTTATTGATGTAACATTTATTTAGCACCCACCACGTCTTACTATCCGTTCGGGCTATGCGCTTAAGTACTAATTACGCTAATGGATTAGGAATTGGGAAGGTTGAATTTAGAGGAAGTGAACCCGAATTTGCGTGTAGGGAGAGTAGTTAGCCAACTACTCTACCAAGGCGGCTCTTGATGTAACAGTCCACATATTGAAAAACATAAAATAAGCAAATTCTGTTTACATCATTCCAATGAACATATGAGCACAAACGGAACATATTAAAAATGATGTAAACATAATTTAATTACATTATTTTTTCAATTGTTGGGGGCCAGCTTGAGCTCAAGTAGGCTCACCACAGTATTATATAAAATTGCTAATTTGTTAGTGTAAATATTCATCTCTAGGCAAATATGAGCTCAAATGAAGCACAAATGATTCATGCAAACAGCAAACAATATTTTGTTATATTGCTTTTTTTTAATGTGGCGGGCTACCTTGAGGTCATGTTTTCTGCAGGTTATGGAATAGGTAAAACTCAAGGATGCCTAATTTTAGAGAACAAGTATCAATCTTCGGGCGCATATTAGCACAAAAGGAGCACAATTAAAATGGAACCAACACAATTTTGTTACGTAGTGTTTCTAAATAATTGGCGATTGAGCTTTAGCTCTAATTAGCCAACCATATTAAATATTCTCTAAAAGGCCTAGTTTAACAGCACAAATTTAATATTCAAGTTAGAGCACATAAGAGTATAAATCAAGAACAAAAGATTGAAAAATAAAATGTGAGATGTGGGGGCCAACCTTGAGCTACGTGTGTCCATGAACAGTATTTTACTGGAGGAATGTCAGTAATGTCATTGGCTCACGTAAAATGTGAGCAGTCCTGCCTTCTGCATCTAGTGAAAGTTTCTAAAATAACATACGTAGTAATGAGCACAAGACCTCAAGATCGTACCTCCAACCCCTTCCTGTCAATCTGGGGGGGTTGTTACATCTGTTTAGTCTGTGCTCACGCAATGTTTATATACTGTTTGTGTAGACTTTCTTGATAAAGAATGAGTTCACTGCTACTATGCTGTTGTGAGGAAGTGCTTACCACCTACAACATATATTTTGTTTTCCTTGGTCAGGTAAAAATCCGGCCACTACCATAGGCCTATTTGTTGTTAAATACAATATTATAAATCATATTTTTGTGTTCAAATATTTGGTCACATTTAACAATAGAAGCTTAGACCAAATATAATAATCTAACATGGGCTTACAAAGTGGTTTTCATCTTAACCAATCCATGATATTAACCTGAAATGTATAGCCTACAGCCCTACACAATGTTCCAACTTAACATTTGCTTATAATCTTATGGTTGTCATAGTTATTACTAAGGGGAATAGTTTGTTTGGATACTTAAGTTGAAGGACTACCTTGTAAAACTTGAGAAGCGCTATCAGCGCAACTCCTAAGAAACGTCCATATATTGAACTATTTGGACTGTTCAGACGACACCGAGCTAGAGTTTCAGTGTTGTCATATCTGTCAAGTTTGTATTGAAAGAGTGAAGGGGGAGCGAGCTAATCTGTTGTTTACATGGGTCAAGTTCATTGGAAGGGCAAGAGTGCGGCTTTTATCAAAGACCACACACTGCAGAAATCTGCTGCTTTATTTTTAGGTTGAACTCAAATAATCAGTAGTATGGTTTTCTTAATATTTCTTACCTAGTGGAAGAAAACATTTTTCATTAGACTTTCTCGTATTATACTGGTTTGCTGGTGAAGAGAATGGGGTTCAAATCCCAGTAGAATGTATTGAGGGTGTTTTTTTAAACGGTTCCAAACACACTATTATTTATTTATAGCACCACGTCTTACTACCCGTACACTTATGTACTAATTACTCTAATGTGTTAGGCATCAGGAAGGTTAAATTAAGAGTTGGTGCATCCATATTTTCGTGGAGTGAGAGTGAAAACTATTTAGGAAAAACCACCTGAGTGCACCCGACCGGAATTGAACCGTGATCTCCCCGTCTTCAGCATGTCAGTTGAACACGGCGGGTAGCACACACTATTAGACTGGATTTCTGGGGGTGGGAAGATTGAGTTTCAAATCCCAATTGTGTGCAATAAGGGTATTTTTGCCTAAAATGGTTCCCCACACTCACTCTACGCAAATGTGAATACATTAAATCTAAAATGTCACCTTTCTCATTCCTAGTTCAATAGGGTAATTAATGCATGTGAATAACTCAAGCGGGTAGTTAGTCACATTGAAAAAAAAACTATTGTGAGGACGACCAAGAGTGTCGGCGAAACTTTATTAGTGTCGGGCGAGGTAGTTGTAAAGAAATATATTTTTGAGGAGTTTTTTGGGGATTGACTTCAAGCCAATGGAAAATGTTTGAAAATGGAATGCCACTAAAATCTATTTGGGGTGGCCCTTAAGCATTTAAAAATAATAATAGATTGTTATTGAACCTATTTGAAGTTTGATGCAAACCATCTTTCAGACTTCAAACTCGAGTATATCAGAGGGGAGTTAAACAAATTGGAGGAAGGCACATTTCGATGGGGGAAGGGGTGGAGAAGAAATTGGTGGTAATACCCCGCCCTATCAACCCTCCCCCCTTCCCAGTCCACCCTCAATGAGTAACATTGGATATAAAACTATCGACAGACACACCGTAGAATGTAGATAATTTCCTCAGCGTCTGACAACCCAAGCTATGAGGGGTGAGGACAGTGTCTGAGAGTCACAATGGTTTCTTCATTTTCTTTAAAAGATTCATACGTCAAGTCATGTAATCACTTTTGATGGAAAATATCAAAACATAATAATAATAATAATAATAATAATAGTTGTAATAGAAATATCTTATCAATTACCATAAAAAGTTTTTATTTTGTAAACCTTTTTCCATGGACGCAGAAAATTGGGGGTCAGAGATCTGTACCCCCCTTGAAAATTGTTAGAACCCTTAAAAGGAAAAAGGGGGACACACACATATACGCCTAAAACATAAATAAGAAATTGTGTTTATTATTTTATTTTTTACTTTGGTTTCTTATATTACATCACCCAGATACTAATAATTATTACCATTTTAATAAAAATTTAGAGATGCACTAAAATTTCCTATTGTAAAACTAGCTTGTAACATGTACAAATGCGTAACTATGCAGTGATGGGCCCACAGTGGGTGCCCCCAAGAAATAAAAAGACACCACTATCCCCAAATCTTATATATAATAATTGTAGATTATAAAAAAATATGTAGACATCTATTATTGGAATTATTTTATAATATAGATTAGGTAGGTTGAATTTAGAGGAAGTGTACCCACATTTTCGTGGAGAGATAAACGTGTAAACTCATTGAAGAAAACCCACTCTAAGTGCATTACTATACAGCCATAATATTTGATAAAATTGTTGCTGAAAAGTTTCAATATAATGTATAAAACTTAATATGAATTGAATAGAGCAATATTAATAAATATTATAAACAAATCTATAATCAATTATCAATATTAACACTTATAGAGGCTAAACAAACATTGATCTCTGTGAAATTGTCTACAATTTTCTCCAAGGACAAGCTACGGGCAGTAGCTCAACAGACAACATAGTTAATCCCTGCATCCTTTATTGATTCATGTGCTTCTTAAATAATTTTTAGTAAAGTTTTTAAATGACCTTTCAGCTGTTTCTATTGATTTTACAGAAAAATATGTAAGATATTTTTGTACAGCATAAATTATGCACAATAACGTGACTATTGATTAATTTTTGATTTAATGAGATCTTTACGAAACAAAAATAGGCCTAAAAGACAACGCTTTCATCTATTACCAAATTAATTTTGGGTGGGTGGACCTGCTTGATGGACCCTATTTTGGTAGTGGGCCTGCGGCATTTTGCCACCACCCTATAGTTACACCACTGAACTTGTAAATATAAAAAATTTCAAACTCTATTAACCTATTTTTAATTAATTATATTCGATAATCAAATATAGCTTTATAGGTTTATACATATTTTAACATGTATAACACTTGCTTTGGTGGCCTCATGGTCTAACGCGCTATTCTTGCAGTAGACTAGACTGCCAATGACGGGGAGATCAAGGTTCGAATCTCGGTTGGATTTACTGAAGTTAGTTTTCCAAACTGGTTTTCCACGCTCACTCCACGCAAATGCGGGTACACTTTTTTATGAATATAACCTTCCTGATCCCTAAAACCACTAGCGCAATTCTTGAAAAACAAAATCTATTCACAAATTCTCTGTTTATTTGACAAAAATTTGAATCCAACCATTTACCTCAGGAACTTTATACGCTACTGAAAGAAAATATTTTGACCAGACTAAATAATATTATATATATATATATACACAAAATAATGTAAATAAAAACATAATATAATATTATAAAATACATTTTTGATATATATATATATATATGTATTCAAATTTGAAGACAGCCTATAGAACAATTTTCTGCAAAAAGAACCTTTTTATTTTTAAAAATGTATTATTTTTATAGAATAAATATTATACTTATTGCCTCTACTACAAAAATTATAAACACCAACTCTAAAAATAATTATTTGAAATTACAAAAAAACAAAAAAATATACTGCAAGAATAGGTTTTCAAGGTTTTTCACACAATTGTATAGAAAATATCTATCAATCGATTTTAACCAAATTTGATAGGCTTACACACAAGTTTTACATTGAAGCATGGTCATTTTTATAATCTATGTCTCCCTTATCAATCACTTTTGTCAGAGATGTTCATAATATATATATATACATCACTAGCTAATTTATAATTTTAGCTACACACTTTATATAATAATACATCCATTATACAACTTTATACATTCAAAGTCCTTCATCGAAACTTCTGCAATGAACACACTTAATATTATGTTTTTAATTTTTTTTATTAGGGACCTGTGCTACAAATTTCGGTTGAATCCCGACCTCATGAATTGAGGTGTTTTTCCTCATGATTGCGCATTCCATCCACGCAAATGTGGGAACACTTTATCTTAATTACCCTATTAATTTTCCACCCTACTTTATTATTGTAAATTTACGGATAATATCGAAGGATATTAAGAAGTGAAGCATTTCTTATATCACAAGAACAAAAAAAA
>CABFWB010006611.1:0-18416 GCA_902151455.1 Timema bartmani
CGGAACACACTCGCCTACCTCTTTCCTACCCACGCGTGTCTGACCACGACGTCACCGCCGTCGGGACATCAACTACATAAACCAGTTACCCCCGAGCCGAAGGGATGGATAACAAGTCCTATATCGTTAGACGAGTTTAAAAATCCCTCATAGGGCTTCCATAGTTTTAGCCCCCCTTGAATCTTCCCCCTCATTGTTCAGCTGAATCTCTCCTTGCAAGTAATTGACCTTGTATTTGACCTTGCAAAGGTACCCGTCCTTCACTCCCTTAACCTATAGTGTTGAAGGACTCAAGCTGGCAAAAGGAGCGCAACCATTTTAACCTGGAATCTGAGTATATTATTTGTCTGTGCCCTAGGTACATTAGTACATTAAGTAGGTTTCATTCGGGTACAAGTGTAGGCAAATTTTTTGAGATTAAAATATTGAACCAAATTAAACATTTAATATTGTACTCTCTTCTACAGACTATAGTGATTATAATGATTTGTAAAATAATATGTTTTGCTGATTACTTACGTGGCTAAAAATATTTACGTTGGGAAAAAAAATTACTTTTGAAGACAAAATTCTTAAAACTTAACCAAATCAACTTTGATTCGCGCCAAAATGGAGTGTTAATGTGCGAACAGGTTAACTTGAATATCTATTATAAACAAGAGTGGACTGGTGCACTGCAAGCAACCCGGGAATACAAATATGACAGCCCTTCAGGTGGTTGCCTTGGTCAGTGAAAAAGTATCAACCGTTGTCAGGCCACACGCTAAATACAATGGTCTGTGGCTTTGACTCATCTAAACTACAAAATGAATTCTCAAATAAAATAAATAAATCACACAGTCCTAATTAAGGTGCGCATACAGAAAGAAAGCAGGTTGACTGCTTATCTGTTTCCAGCGCTGAACTCCAGCGAGTGTAGTTGTACACAGAGGACGCAGACGAAAGCCTAAAAACCTGCCAGTTGTCATATGTTACTCCCGCCCTAGAAATGTACAGCTATTCATCATCTGATGAAGAGTTTTTACTTCTTGATAGTTTTACTCCAAAATTGAAAAGAAAAAAACCCATTATGTATCCAAAAAATCGTGGTAGGAAAGATGGCGAATATTACTATTTAGTGAATGACTTAAAACCAGACAGAGATTTTCAATACACTATTATATTTTAGATAGAGAAGGCTTTGAGCAATATCCAACTGAAGTGTCTGTTGAATCTAATCAGAGGAACAAAGGCAACCTACGGAAAGAACAGCCAATTTAGTTTAAAGAATTAAAGATTATTTCACAACATTTATTTCATTAGCGAAAATTCGGACTAAGCGGTAGAATACGCTAGGGTTGGCGGGGAAACAGTTTATTTTCACAAATTTTAAATTATAGTTGAACAAGTTTTATCAAATATATAAACAGTATACATATACAGTAGATATATAAAGTATGCACATATATACAATATACATACTTAGGGCATCTGGGCTGCACACACGTATTTAAACTTTCAATATCTACCATTTCTCTTGAAGAACACATTTGTCGGCGTCGACAACTAAAAAAGAATGAAATGTTCATTCCGGTAAACTTGTTGGTGCAGGGTACCAGCACGAACCTGCTTTCACTATGAACGGTCCCATCTGTAAACACTCTCTCATACTCAACTGACACAGAAAACCTGCTTTCTTTCTGTAAACGCCTTAAATCACAGTATGCTCGATAGTCACTACTTTCAATTGGTCTAAGCTAAACAAATCCGTACTCAAGTTCAGTGTTTCATGAATCAAATTTGTTTGTTTATTCTAGGTAATCGGACAGGGCAACCTTCATCCAAACAAAAAACTTTAGGTTTAGTCCATAATAATAAAAGGAAGTGTCTGTATGTGTTTGTGTGCGATGCTCAGTCAAATCTAGAGCACGCAGAGATCTGAAATTTTTAACATAGGTAGACAGAAGAGAGTCCGAATGCACCTCGAAGCCGAATTTTAAAAATTGTAATTAGCTTTTTAATTAGGCTATTTTTAACAAATTTTTGAAGAAAATATTTTTTATCTGGTTTAGAATTATGTTTCAGAGATACAAGCACCACGGGGTGGGGGGTCCTTATATAATTCTTATACCACAGTGGGTCACGGCAAAGCCATGCGGGATTGATAGTATCTAAATAAAAGTGATAGCCTTATCACATCGACCAAATCAAAAATCTTATCGTAAGCCATTAAGACCAATAGTATCACTTCTAGTATTGTGAATGGTTTGTTGCAGTCCTTGCTAATACTTTTCTCAAACTTTCTTGCATCACATAATTTGGAGTGGCTCATTGGAACTGGAACATATTTAACTGGGGTTTAGATTGATACTGAATATTTGATAGTAAAATGTGTTAAGCCGGACAAAGAAACTGTCCCTTTTAGTTAGTAGTCTTATGTGTTAAGTTGGTCATAATGGTCTTAAATTATTACCAATAAGTTCATCTCTTGTATGTTTAAAGATTCGCAGCAAGAAATCTGAGAAGAGAACCATGGAAAGCCAATCAAAATACGTAGGTTGAATTTATCAGTGTTTGAGTCTCCAAAACAAACAAATATTTATTAAGAGGATGATGATTGTGATGAGGAGTATGATGATGACGATGATGATGCTACCCAGTTCAACATATTTGAGATTGCAAAAATTAAAGAGTAAAAACTTACGTTTTATTTAATAATTTGTACCTTTAACATGTTGGTTTGTGTAGTTTCACCTTTTTTCAATTTCTTTAGTAATAAATGACAGAAACAAGAAGAATGGGGGTTATTAGTCTTCACAGAATGTGGCTGGCAGGAGAGCTCTTACTGTATTTCAAATTTTAAATAAGTAAAACAACTAATTACAGATATGATAATCTTTAATAGTCTACATAAAAAGCAAAGACTTTACTAAATTAAGATTACTATAAACCATAATTAGTTTCTCGATCTATATACAATCTTTGCATTAGCTAACCTATGCTTACAATAATTCAACATCACTTCCAACTCTTGTGAAATCATATTTAGGTTTAAAACATAATTTAGTTTTTTGTTCTTTTAAGAAAGATTTGTAGCCTACTGCTTTACATAGGTACCTGAATAGAGTAACATGACAAATATTCAGGATTTTGGCTACATTATGGGAAAAATCCCCACATTGTTAATTGCTATAGTTAAAGCATCCTTCATAACTCCTTCTCGAACTGGTGCTTCATTAGTTTTTCTTTTTTGATTGCGTGGAATTATAGCTCAGATCTTCATTAACTTGAAATTTAGTAAAAAATAAATACATAGAGCTAATAATAGTTGAAATAAAAAACCATGGCTAAAAATTAAAGGGCTAAAATGGGTGGACCTCCCTCCAAACATAACAGTTAAAATAAGTCAGCAAATTGTTGTTGGTCTTGGTTGTCTTGGTGAAAGTGCCTTAAAAAAAACTATCACTTTAATTTTTGAAACATTTATACGAAGATCCCTTAAAATAAAAAACCATGGCTAAAAATTAAAGGGCAAAAATGGGTGGACCTCCCTCCAAACATAACAGTTAAAATAAGTCAGCAAATTGTTGTTGGTCTTGGTTTTCTTGGTGAAAGTGCCTTAAAAAAACTATCACTTTAATTTTTGAAACATTTATACGAAGATCCCTTCCTTTTCGTCACCACATTCAAACAATTTAATTCATTCTGCAAATAACAGTAGATAGTAGTAGTTCTTGGCCATTAATATGGTATCATCTGCATAATTATAACATCACTTTCACATTCGCATTGTCCATTTGGATACCAAGTGCGCCTTCACACTGTCAAACACTGCCATAATTGCATTTACTAACCGTGCATCCACACCATAATCTCTCACAACATTCCACAACATACTCCTATTTACCCAATCGTAGACTTTTTCCAAATCGACATATTCACAGTACACTTTCTTCTTTACTGCCATACATTTCTCAATCACTTGTTTTAATGAACATATCTGGGCCATGCGTCCTTTACCTGGCATGAAACCGTGTTACGCACCCCAAATCTTGACCTCAGTTTTTTCACGCATTATAATTCTTACATTCACTTTTATTGCCTTTACTGCCTTTACTTTTGTACAAAGGAACAATGACGCCATTTTTCTAATCGTTAGGACTTTTGAAATTTCAGCACATACATTTAAAAGCTCAAATAATCTGGCAAAAAGTACCTAACCTCCACACTTTGGTATTTCACTTGTAATCTAATATTAATCTATACCCACAGCTCTGCCATTCCTAAACACTTTCAAAGTTTTTAACACCTCAGACGGGTGAATTTATCTAGGAGAGTATTTGGGTGTATGCGGACTGTTTCTAAGAATGAGGTAGTATAGAAACAGACTAAGATGGCAGTGTATAAAAGTGTGTTAACGCCAACTTTGCTGTATTGATGTGAAGAGTGTGTATATCAGGAGAAACCCGAGAAAAAGGTGAATGCAGTTGGAATGAGATTTTTTTATTTATTTTTTTAAACTCATATGGACTGTCCATAATGAATGGATGCTGAAAGATTGCTGTTTGAAAGTGAAGCCAATGGTCAAAAGGAAGTAGTGGGCCACATTATATGTTATATGTTGTAGAATGTTTGAAAAAGAGAAAAATTAAAAGTTTTTAAGAATTAAAGGGCATGTATGACTATATGGATGTTGTCGAAGCGAGGGGATTATAAAAGAATAGAGTATCATTGAGAAAGTTAGTGTGGATCAATAAGTACGAAGTTGTTTTTAACTCATTTTTTGTCTACCCCGTAAGGGGGAAGTGTGACTAGGTATGTGAGTAAATTGTGATGTTACAGAATTTTCATGTGGACCTCTTTTTATTCAGATAAGAAAAGTACCTCAATAAACGAGGGTATTCTGGAGAAGCCAAAGCCACATTTTTATCGAAAATGAACAGTTTGGTTGGCGGGAAGATAGCTGATCTTCAGCCCAACCGGTCTAAAAAACGAAGCTTGCCTGCCGATTAAAAATGTTATGACTAATTACGTATATGATAACACATTAGAATTCTTTATGGTTGAATTTAAATTACCTGTTTTTACTTAGTGTAAAATACTTAAAAAGTGTTTTGTTTTGTAATTAACAAAGAAAAAATTGTTTCAGGAACGGCTCCTCTCTTTGCCCACCACCATCGCCCACATAAATAATTTGTAATTTTAACCCTTACAGTTTTGATGGAAATAATAAGCTTTATCCTTAAATGCTCAATTTTTTCCAACCAAAATTATAACAAGAAATATATTTTTTTTATCAGATATATAATTTTTACTTTACTTATGTGAAACTCAAGTCAAAAAACATGAATTTTAATGTTTCAATCATAATGTGGTATTATAAGTCAGCATGGTTTGCCAACATTTAGGTTAGCTTCCTCACATAAATGGTCTAACATTTTGCAGTCAGAGAAAAGCCTAGAATATTTTACTAGGGTGTATCCACATCAAAAAGGCATGGTGTTATTATGAAAGGGTTTGCATCTTCACTATTATCACAGTCATTTTCATCACTTGTTGTAAAATCACAAAGCCCACTTTAATTTATATTTGACAAAATATCCCGCACTCTTTCCACCGCTTTATTGGTAGCCGTGCTGTTTACCTACTATGGAAATGATAAGTCACATATTTTCATTCCAGTTGCCTGCTGCCATCTACAAAATATTTTGTAGCACAGATTTTTTTTTCTATACATTATTTAGTGACGACTAATGAGATGAATATACTTCTATTTAAACAAAAGTAAAATAAATTATATGCATAATTAACCGTTTATTTTTGATCATAGTTACATAATGTATCTTTTTATTAATCATAATTAGAAAATATTACCATAATGCACCTTTTATTCTTAGTTATAATTTAAAAAAATATTTGATTGGATTCTCTTGCAAATATGTGTTTTTAATCACTAGATCTCAATTCCATGATTTAAACTTTTTAGTCAACACATGCTATAGCAACCCAGAAAGAACCTGAGTAAAATACCATAGCAACCCAGAGAGAATCAACCTCGAACCAGAGCAAGAAACCATAGCATCCTGGAGAGAGCCAAATAAGATCAGAGCAAGATACCATAGCATCCCATAGAGAACCAACATCTACCTGAATAAAATACCGTACCATCCCATAGAGAGCCAACACCAACCAGAGTAAAATACCATAGCATCCCATAGAGAACCAACATCTACCTGAATAAAATACCATAGCATCCCAGAGAGAACCAACATAGACCTGAGTAAAATACCTTAACATCCCAGAGAAAACCAGCTTAGGCCAGAGTAAAATATCATAGCATCCCAGAGATAACCAGCATAGGCCAGAGTAAAATACCATAGTATTCTATTGCAAACCATAGCATTCCAGAGTAAAATTACAGATTATTCTATTGCAAACCAGACCATTCCAGAGAAAAATACCCAAGTATTCCATTGCAAACCAGACCATTCCATAGAAAAATACCCGAGTATTCCATTGCAAACAAGAGAATTATGAATAAATAAAGAACCAGAGCATCCCAAAGTAACCAAACTATTCCAGAGTAAACCAGAGACCCTGAAAGAACCAGACTAACTCTGGTTGTTTCATAACCGAATGAAAACCAGAGTAAAACCCAGAGTTTTGTTTGCTCTGGATTTCTTTGGTTTTCTACTCTGGTTTCCTCTTGAGATTTTCATCAGGGAAAGTTTGCTATTCAAACACATGTAGTCAAGTTTTAAGTCAACTACCTTATTTCATCATAGTTATCGAACTTTAAATATAATATTGTTTCTAAAACCAATATATATAAGCTAATAACCAATTTCAATCTATTGTAGTATTGGCAGAATGTAAACAACATGGGCGATAGCTACATATTTTAACATATTAGAGATTTTATTCTTATTTGTACGATATTACCTGTAAAACTGAATTGTATATCCTTTAATGAAAATGAGTCTTCAGCCAAGTGGGGTATAATACTTCACTATTTCCAAACAATAATACTTTTATTCACTAGAAACACGCTTTTGCACAAGAACATTGAAAGAAACCGTTGTATCTGTCCCCTCACTAGAAAGCAGACGACAAATTTTAGCGTCACGATTTGGTCCGTTGCAAGGGGTGTGTTTATGTCCCTCTAGTATAGTATAAAGATCATTGCTTTCTTACTACTCCTTCCAAAGTTGATATGATTAGTTCGATCCTTTTCTAAATTTTCGATCAATGAGTCTATCTATCCTTTGATAAGATCTCTGGCAGTATTGAGAGCGTTTATCTGTTCGTCGCCATCAAACGTTTCTACAGAAGCAATATTTTATTTACTGTGCCGCCAAAAGATCTCTATCATAAAAACTCAAGAATTTATTTCTTGAATTCCCGTTCCATTTTACAACCGTTAATAATCTTCTCGCCATCTACTGGTAGAACATTGAACTTCTTTTAATAGGACTGGTGTGCATGCTATGCCCTCTTAATGGAAAACCTTAAACTAAGCTTTTTATCTGGTTAGAACTTTCCTATGTTGTGACCCTGCAAATTACCTGATGTTTTCCACTAAAATATAGAATAAACACTTATGTGGCTGTGAAAAAGTTCTGGTCGCTAATTTCATTACGTTGTGTATTCCAGCTATCAGAACAAATTAATTATCAATATATTACAAAAATTGTATGTAAGTATATTATTTATGATATACAAAAAATACATCACCTTCAACTATGATTGTAGGCTTACATATTTGAAGATAACTCACGAGTAAGACATAACCTAATGCTCAGGTGAAATTTTGCGGCTACTTTAAAATGTTCACCAATAGAACCACCAATAAAACATGCGAGGAGAATAGATTTAACTAGCAACAAACCTATAAATAACATCTAGGTTAAGGTATGTTCATCATACAAATAATAAACTCCATGTTTGTGCAATCTATAACCCCAATATTTTAAGAAATAAAAGTAACATTCGTCTAAAGGCCCTGATACAAACTCCGTAAGCTCCGCATCCTTATAGCCCTTAAGTCCTTAATGGTCCTTAAAAAATAAAAAATGGAAATAACGTCTACAGTGTCTGTATCCGTAAATACGTGACCATGCCAACCAATGAGAAAGTTGGAAACGTCCAATAAAACGCTTCGAAAGAAATTTTCTAGAACTAGGTGCAAGCAGACATCATCTGTGAAGCAGACGATATCCCTACAGAATAATATTATAAATAACTACTCAACATACTTTTATAAAACGTTCAGGATATTTCTGAAATAGCTCATTCTGTAAAATTATTTTATAATTTTGTATTTGTTTCCATAGCAACGGATCCTTTGGCTGCCATTAGAGCTTTTATTTCGATGCGCGCACACACTTACTTTGGTGTGATTGGTAGTCCTTAGAAGTCCATATCGACTAATCCTTAGAAAGTTAAAGTTGAGTCGACTTCTACAGAGTGGTAAGGATTAAGGAATTAAGGATATGGACTCTGTAGATAGTGCAATCTATCAGTGTGGAGTCGATCTCTTAAAAAGTACACTAAGCACCTTATGGATACAGAGTCTGAAGATAGACCTTTACATAGACTTGTGTAATGACAATATATAAAAGCAATTGTCTAATCTGTGATAGTACTCAAAGAGGGTGGTCAATTCTAAATACACTTTCTTTGTCATATTATAGTAAATAAATGATTATTTATTATCAGTACACACAACTATGATAGAAAGTTTTTAGTAATTACAAAATAAATTATACAAGAAAATCGTATATAATTTTAAAATTAAAACAACTCGCTTAAATCACGAGAAAACTTCCAGCTATTGTTGTGTATTGTTCCCTTGATCACAACTGATACAACTAATATACCTCAATGGCTTTGTAGATATTTGAGCATGCAATTATTATACATTTTGGTGCTCATTAATTACGGTTTTTAATGAAAACTACCCTAACTTAACTTAACCTACCTAGCCTCTCATGTGCCAATATATACCATTTTGATTTATCTGCAATCAGTAATTTTGTTAAAATAAATTAATATTTATGAGAAGAAATTCAATATATAGGAATTTAATAGAACCACAGCGTTTTCATCCATAGCCCACAATATTTTAGTTCAAGATATTTTGTGATTTTGATATTTTGGAAAAAAACAAGTTGTTGACACATGAAAGGCTAGGTTTTGTTAGATTGGAAAAAGAACTATTGTGTATTAAATACATAGGGTACCATGTTGTGACAGTAAGTTAACATTTATTTAAATATTTACGTTATCCTGAGATTGAGGTAGGTTTTGTTTCAATGGTATAACTAGACTAACATATAATATTTTAACAATATTACCCGCCTCGGTGGCGTATTTGGCTAACGTGCCGGTCGTGTTGAGCTAGACCACTGAGGACGAGGAGATTGAGGTTCGAATCTCGGTCAGGTCAACTGGGAGTGGTTTTTCCTAAATAGTTTTCTACTCTCCCTCCACGCAAATGCGGGTTCACTTCCTTTAAATTCAACCTTCCCAATTTCTAGTCCATTAGTGTTATTAGTACTTAAGCATATAACCATGAACGGGTAGTAAGACATGGTGCTAAATAAAAAATAAATAAAAAAATTTAACACTATTAATCTTGATATTATTACAAATTTGCTTTTCATGTTGTGTGTTTTGATGTCATTTATTTACTTTTCTATGACAAACAAAAAGGGTCAAGAATCACCCCCTCTTTGTGTAGGCCTATTTACTATCCACACCCAACCCACAACCCTCAAGAAATAGAAATCTCCATTTATGGTAACTTAAGATAATACGATTAGCAAAAAAATTAAATATTGTGGCTTTAAACTTATGTCTAAATAAGAAATAATATTAATATTTCTCTAATATGTATCTCACATATACAAAGACACACACAGACATATACACACACACACACACACATCAACCTATTGTATTGCAATTATTTGCTCCACATTAGGTAGGTTAGTTAAATTATTAATTAATACAAAAGATAAAATTTATGTTGTCAGGTGATTTCAAATGTTTTAACAAAAGAAAGTGATAGGTGACTATAGCTACTAAAATGATAACTATCTTTATCTACATCATTTTCTTTGATATAAATTAAATAGGACAACTCTTTTATAAATTTACAAATAATATTATATAGTCCTATTTCATTCACATTACTTAATAGATTTGAAAACTTATTTGGTATATTATTCTGTCCTTTTAATAAATTAGAAAACTTCCTTTTATTCATTTTACTTTCATTTTTAAGCAGTTATAATAAACTTTTCAATTTTTTTTATCATATCCATATTCTAACCAATGTTATATATATATTTTTTTTAATCATTTTATTCTGTTTATCAATTTTAATATTTCAAACAAATTTGATGAAAGTAACCACATTTTTCTTTTACTTTTAATTACAACCCAAACAAATTAATTTTTTCAAATCTTTATTTTTATAAATTATATTTATTTTATATATATATATAATTTTTTTCTAAATTTTTTTGTTAGGTTAGTTTTTATAGTCAGCTATCACTTTACTTTGCTAAAACATATTAAATCACCTCATTACATATTATGTTTTATCCTTTTTTTTATTAATAATTTAACTACCTAATGTGAAGAAAGTAATTGCAATAAAATAGGCTGATCATAGACAAATATTTACTTTAATCTTTCTTATACCTATAAAATATTATCTCTCCTTACTAAAACAAAATGTTATAATAAAACAAAGAAAAACTCAATATCTATGTTAAGATATGTAATGATGAAGAAATATAGAAGCAATTTTCATCTTATCTGCAACAGATAATAATTGAAAGCAATATAAACCCAACACCACAGTATAGGAGAACTTGTTTATATACACAACTTACCTCATTAATAATAATTATTAGTAGTTGGTAGAACTGACTCATCAGACAACAATATAAATAGGCTTCATGTTGTGTTTTTATTAAATATAATGAGACTTGAAAATGAGGAAATTGAAGTTTATTGGGCTACAAATGTATGAGAAAGATAACAGCTACTTAAATTAACAAGAAACAATTATAAAAAGAGTAAAACTACTAAGCCACAGTAAAATAATTATGTTATAACAATCAATTTAAAGATGAAGATTTTAAGCCTTAGGCCTATAGAAAATATATCATTTATATAGTATAAATAATATTGTTATAAATGAGAAAAGGATAATATTTAAGAAAGTGAATGTATCTATATTAAATGAATCATATGAAACAATAAATAATAGTCAAATTAAATATTAACAATATTACAGATTAAAATATTTTATAAGATAGGCCCTAATAAGAAAACAGAATGAAATTAGACTACAACAAATGTATTAGCAATTAGAAATACAATTATGACAAGTATTACTTAAAATAAGTCAAACATGCAGTGAGATGATAAAAAACAAATAAAATAATTTAATTTAATTTATATTTTATAATAATTCCAAAAAGAGTTTAAGGGGATAGATCAGCATGGGCGACAAGCGTGGTAGGTTTCCAAGGAGATTACTTTCTAAACAATAATTAATTAACAAGAAAACTATTAGACTTATTAGAATACAATTTTCGCGTCTGAAAAGATCCATTCATTTACTTTGCTTGTGGCTTTGTTATATTCACCCAATAATTATAATTAAAAATTTAAAAAAAAATGTAAGTACATTTCATAAAACAAACTATGCCTGTCATTCATATTTGGGCAGACTTTCTCTAAAACAATTTTCATTACAGTATGTTTCTTGTCTATCAATTTTGGTATTTTAATGTGAATTATAAGATAAACATTTGTAACTACCCATAGTTAAAGTTTTCTTATAAAACTTCTAATTTCATGGTCTTGATTAAAAAATAATAATTTAACACTTAACGCAAAGTTTAGTAAGAATGCTCAAAATATTTGTTGAATTTTATTTTAACTTACAAAATGATCTCAAACAAAATATTTATTTATAGCGTTTTTATGGCATGATGAACAAACCTTGATGGTGTATGCTGTGACATATCTGTGTAGGTTAATGTTAAACAAGAAGAACCTTTAGCTAGCAGTCTTATCAGTGTTGCCAAGTAATCCACCTTGATTATTAGCTAGCGAGGGAACATTGGTATGACTTCTGTATCAGCTGTGTTAGAAGATTCCGTAAATAATAATGGTGGCAAAATAACATCAAAGAAATTAATTTAACAAAAACCCTTTTTATTTGTTAGTCCATTTGAAAGAAACAATAAAACAAATATACTAAGGGATTAAACATAGTTTGACAAGTTAAATAAGTTAATGACATTTGAATTTTGTAGATATAACATCAATTATTTTATTTTAAAAACATAATTTAATTTACTTATTCAGAACTGAAGTAACATAAAACAAACAACAGTTGCCGGCTGGTTTAAAAGACTGTAGTCTCCAATCTATGACCTGCAGCTTAGTGTTATTTTGTAAATAATATTTGCTTCACAGGTTAGAAAAGTTCACAAAATAAACCAATAATAAATTACAAAAGACAGTTTTATCAGTTGTAGCCTATATATAGTGATATAGGGGCTACAGTATAAACACAGATAGAGCCGATTTATCCCCTGGTATATAAAACAATTTATTACACTTGTATAAAACTAATTGCTTACAGTGTAGTTAATTTATTTTCAACATTTTATAATTTTATTCATCCCATCAGATATTGTTGAAAACAAATTATCATGTGTATGTGTCTGTGAAAGCATAAACTATTATAGTAACAAGTACATTAACTTTGGTAAACAATTAAATTCACGACATGGGAATTGAACTGAGAACATTTAGCTTTGTATACCAGTTATTTACTAATATGCTATATTAAGTCATCTAATACCCTGATAAGTTCTTATAGGTCTATTTAAGTATTGAGCTGGCATAAGTAATAGCTGTTGAGATTTAATTACCTACATACAAGTACAGTTCATATTATTATTATGTACAAGTTCAATTTATAATCTTTGGTAAGAAATCATTTATTCAGCAAAAAACTTACTTATTTCTCTATTAATATGTTTATATATTTGGAGACTGCTGGTCTAGGGCATTATACATGGCACATTTAGCCTAATTGCTACTAACAAATAGGTCCAAGTTTGAATCTCAGCAGGATGCACGGAGCTTGTTTTTACAAAAAATAAAAACATATTTTTTTTTAATATCTTTTGGAAAAATGTACAAAATATAAATATCGGGTGTATCATGAGTGAGGATTTTTTTTAAATGTTTCCCATTTCCGCTCTATGTACTAGTACTGTCTAGCAGGCACACCCCATGCAAGATAGGGGATTGGTCTTCAGCCCCCAAATCCGCTGAGCTCCTAACTATTAGACTACAGCATACTTATTAATACTCTCACAATATGCAACTGCAAATGATGATTACGACAATACTTAAAGGACAAATCAAATTCATTAGACAATGGGGATCTAATTGAGGGGTCGTTAGACCTCTATTCATAATATTTCCTTATATAATGTGTGTGTATAAATATATAAATAGAATATTAAATTATGTAAGACAATGTTTACATTAATATTGTATATTTTTTACACAGCATCTTACTACCCATAAGGCTAACAGAACGTCTACTAATGGGGTAAGGATGAGGAAGAATTAACTTAGAAAACTTAGATCTAAATTTACTTGAAATGAGAGTGGCAAATCATCCACTCTCAGTTTATCCAGCAGGGATTCGAGTTTCAAAATTTCCATCACCACCAAACCAGACTAGACGAGCTAGATGTTTAGTTGGTGTGGCTATTTATACAGGTTGAATAATCTTTACATCCACTTATTTGGCAAATGGTTATTTTATTAACTATGTTTCCCACAAAAAAAAAAATTATTGGAATTTGTAAAATTAGAAAAAAAATACTATTCTTCATTTATTTAACAACATTTGAATGCATGAACAAGATCCAACATAGAATAAAGCCATGTCTTCCTCTTCGGTGATTGAATGGTCTAGGGTAGCGATACTCAACATGGGGCTTAGCGAACTTCTGGGGTAGGCGAAGGATTCTTAAGCTGTAGTTTCCCAGGAGCTAGTGCCTACCAGATGGTTGCAGCTGCAGCCGGCCATGACTGACCTTGCATTGGTTTCTCTAACTCTCAGTGGAGGTGTTTTCCTAGCAACTGCTCAGCCGTGCTGTAAGACTTCAATCGTAGCTGTTGGCCTTCGGGACTCCTCCTTGGACCAGTCAAGCCGCGGCCGCGCTGCACCATTCAGAACTAATCATGTACTTACACAAAACATGGCGACAAAGACAAAGATGGCTTTTTATTTGAGGGGAGGAATAGAAATAATATTGTTAACTTGTAGAAGAGATAGTGGCTCAAAAGCTGCTTGTAAGCTTTGTTTATTATGTAACAAGCTGAAGCCAACATATTATTATGATGAAAAGTAAGCATCGTTAATGCCATTTTGTTGGGCCAACATCATGGGCCCTCATCTAGTTTTTAATGAGTCTACACATTTCTGGCCATGCAGAACGACATATTATTTGCCTTTTCTACATTTGTTGTATTGGCAGAAGAAAGTGTACTCCTGCAGAAAAAACCAAAACATTAAAAACTTTAGGAGGTTCAAAAACACTAGCTAGCGCAGTAATTGAATCACTTTGATCACTTTGATTATTTGAATTCTTGTGATCAGCCGAGGTAACGTTCCAAATAACAGAAAATTTTTATACAACTCAATTAGTTTGTGTTCGCTTTGTTCTACTCAATAACTACAAAACTATTTAGACCAAGATGTTAAACTAATTTGAAAACAAAACATGTGCGTCACTAAGGCTAGAGAACTGACTCAACTGAATAGCATATGCGCAGAACTTCCTAAGTAAGTCAACATGTTGTGTTGGCTATTTATTGGCTACAACAATTGAGCCAACATAACACAACATGTTGGCACTGACTGGCACTCCCACCTCCAACATGTTGGCCAACATCACCAACAAGTTATAAATATGTTTTTATTATAACACACCTTGTTGGAATTGTGATGGCCAACATTTTGTGTTTACAGATAAACGAGGCTGTAGTTGTGCACATATGCTGGATTGGTTGACACTCCTGGCTTATTTGATCAAATCAAATTGATTTTTTTTACCCATTTGAAAAAATTGTCGGAATTTGTCACTTGTAAAAGGGTGATTTCCTATCGACCATTTAAAGAAACTCTATTTTACTAGGTATGTAGATTAATTACTTGTGGAAGTTTTTGGAGTCAATAAATAAATTGCGGATAACCTGAATAGGTAGTAAAACTTGGTCCTAAAAAAATAATTACCAACCCACCTCGTATGATCTAAGGCGCTATTCTTACAATAGACTAGACTGCCGATGACAGGGAGATCGTCGTTCGATCCTGGTCGGGTGTACTGAGGGTAGTTTTTTCCTAAATGGTTTCCCACTCTCTCCACACAAATGTGGGCACACTTCCTACAAATTCAACCTTCCCTAACCCTAAACCATTAGTGTAATTAGTACATCGGAGTAACGAGTAGTAGCTATTAAGACACAATGTTAAAAAAAATATTTTAATAACTCTTCTTTATCTTCAGGAATAAGCGCTATTCTTAATGTTTTTGACATTATGCTATCTAGCTAACAGACTGTGAGCCACAAAACATTTCCTAGGAAACCAAGCCTTCAGGGGATATGTAGAAATAAAAATATACACATAAATATTATGTCATCATAAAAAGTGCATAATCAGGTCCAGATTTAGGGTTAACCACAAGATACCAGAATATAAGAACATGAGAGTTAGGAGTGCCAGTTTTATTTTAGATGTTTATCATAGAATATGTATAGCTAAAATTATAAACCAACAACTTTGAGGGTACAAAGTTGAATACAAATTATATTGGGGACTAAGCAAATAAAAAAGTTTGAATACCATTGGTCTAAGGTGTCACCCTCACAATAGACTATACTGCCAATGATTGGGAGATGGGGGTTTAATCCCATTTGAGTGTACTGAGGGCGGATTTTCCACTCTTCCACCACATGAATGTGGGAAACTATTCCTCTGAATTAAATCTTCTTCAGCCTACCAAATTAGCTTAATATATTATATGTGTATATCCTGGATGGATAGTGAGTCTCGGAAACAAAAAAAATGTCATGTATGTAGGCTATTATTGTACTAGCCTATATTCTTCAAAATTGAAAGAAAAATAATTGGTTTCAACTCGATCAAAAATTCTCGATACTTTTATATTGTGAATGGTCTGTCAAAGATATCGCAGGCTCATCTTCCCCTTTTACTCCAAATTGTTTTATCTGGTTTCACTGCACCTTACTCTTTGGCATTATAAACTCAAAATTTCATTGCCACACTTAAAAAAGTACTCCTCCACCTATCCCCTATCTTGAGCTAGCTCTAGCCAGTCCACCTCATTACACCTTATCTCTTTCATGTATATTCTAATGTTATCCTCCAATCTGCGTCCAGGTCTTCCCAAAGGTCTCTTCCCACTGGGTTTGTCAGTCAATACTTTGAACACGGTTCTAGGGACTCCCATTTGCGCTACATGTCCTCCCCACTCTAATCTACGAGACTTGACTATCCTAGCAATGTCTTGTTATGAGTACAGGGTGTGTAACTCATCTTTATGTAACCTCCTTCATTCTCAAGTATCTTCATCCCTTTTTGGATCAAATATCTTCCTAAGCACCTTATTTTTGAATGCCCTCGTTTTTTTTTATGTAAGGTAAGAGACCACGTTTCACTGAACCAGCAACATTTTTACAAATGGGAGAATATTTGATGAAATAAACAACAACAGAACTTGTGTCCCTCACATCTTTATATCAGCACCAGCTTGACAAATGTGGCAACACCGCTATCTGAACAATCCAAATAGTTTGATGAACACACATATCTTTGGAGTGACTTTGACATCTTTTCTTATACTATACAAGGTAGTCCATCTGCCTAGTAAATTTTCATTTTCAACATGTTTTGGTATGTATAATTTCATCATCAGGAATTATTTTTGTTTCGATTTATTATAAATCTTTTTCCTTATAATTGTATTATACATAAACCTACCGAAACTTGCTAAAAAAGAAAACACTTAACAAACCACATTTGTTACCAAAGAGCAAGGGATTATATTCTCAGATAAGACTTTAGAATTACTTCTATACATAAACCTCTTTTAGAATTATAAAATATCAATTAGAATTAAATATTTTTTGTGTTTTTTCTTATCTTACTGCATGTTTGACATAATCTTAATTTATTCTATATCAAGTACTAGTTATAATAATTGTATCTCTAATTACTGATACATTCATTGTAATTTTATTCTCGGTTTTCTTATTTGTCTTATAAAATATTTTAATTTGTCGTATCATTAATATTTTTACTTGACTATTTTTTATGGTTTTGGATGATTCTTGTAATATAATATAAATACATTCATTATCTTAAATATTATCATTTTATCATTTTTAATGCTGTTATTTATAAAATATAATTCATTTATTTTTCTATAAAAATGGACAAATAGATGGTGAAATTGAAAGATTGGCGAATGCATCTCGGGGAGTAGTTGGATGTATGTTGAGTATTGCAAAGAACAAAGTATCAAAAGAGGCAAAGATGGGAATATATAAAAGTGTGTTAACGACAACATTGTTTCATGGGTGTGAAGCGTGGGTTTGTCAGGAGAAACATAAGAGCAAGGTGAATGCTGTTGGAATAAGATATTTAAGAAATGTATATGGAAAAACTCGTATAGACAGTCGGTCATGAATGGGTGCTGAAGGAGTGCAGTTTGAAAGGGAATCCAATGGGTCAATGTGTAAGAAGTAAGTGTCTTAAGTTGGTTTGGGCATATTGAGAGGATAAGTATGGATCGAGTGATGAAGCAAATATATGAAGGCAGAGAGTGTGGATCAAAAGGAAGGGGTAGGTCATGTAAGACGTGGCTAGATGCTGTAGACGAATGTGTGAAAAAGATGAACATTAAAAGCTTTAAGAATAAAATAGCTTATATGACTCGGTGTATGGATGTTGTTGAAGCGAAGGGAGTATTCAAGGATAGGGAAGGGTGGGGAAAGTTAGTGGAATAAGTGCGGAGTTGTTTTTTGAGCAATATTCACAGTTTCTTGCCTACCTCGTAAGAGAATGGCATGATTAGGCATGTATGTATTTTTCTACAAAGCTTAAAAATCTTCATCACTAAATTGATTGTTATAGCATATCTTATTCGAGCTTTGTATCTTTACATTAAAAAAAATAGTGTCTTTTTAATGTAACTATGACTATATTTTAGTTCTAAAAAACAATTTTTAACATTTTAATTCAATATTCTGTTTTCTTTATTATTATTCAATTAATTCTGATTTTTTTTTTTTTT